>QRFJ01003111.1:144100-194844 GCA_006176705.1 Cocos nucifera | reverse complement strand
AACACCCTCAAGTGAACTGCCGATGCATCTCAGGTCAAAGAACCAGACACCCACTACTTGCAGCAATCGAGTCAGTCAATTGACGAGAAGGTAGACTCCCTAAATGACTACTCGAGGTGGCACGCTCATCCGCTCCGTTCTCTAACGATACCTGTAACTCTCGCTCCGGTGTCTCCACACCGTAAGACTCAGACTCATCTACTAAAAGAAAGCGATTGTGGGCACCAACCTTCCGGATCAATCCACCATCCTCGTGATGATCCGTATGTCAGGACAATTAGAGTTAAAATGATTATTCATTGTCTTAAATTTCAACTCTTGAAAATATGAATTATCATTACCATTAACTCAAGGATGTATTCACAGACACTAAATACACATGATGTGATAAAAGAAAAAAAAGCCCATTTATGATTTTAGTCAAAATTATAATTTTGCCCCTAAGAAGTGTATTACAAGTGTCAGCCAATTCTGGCTTCCTAGGGCACATTATATCTAACCAATCTCCCACTCTGTTCTAAAGCCAATTGTCTACAAGTTCTAAGGCCCATCTTCTCAAGGTGGGCTTCGTCTTCACTGGCCCCAACGGCTTTGTAGAGTGGTCCCACATATCTGCGGAGTCGACTCTCTTGACCTCGACGATAACCCTTTTAAGGTAATTCGTGGATTGGGGTGGTATTCACCGTTGCTTTGGCAAACTCTTCCAGCAAAAAGTCTGCCAGATGTCGACTTTTCGATCAATCTATATCAGACATTGAAGTCCGAGGCTGTGATCCCTGACCCAGAGGTTGTCTCCGCTACCAAAGACCAGCATCATATCCTTAGTTCTTCTCAAGTACTTAAAGGTTACATTTTACAGAAGATTCCAATGTCTTCACTGGATGTTGATGATACTTCTGTGACACTCACAGCATGGGCTATTATCCGTCGTGTACATAGCATGGCATTACATGAGGCTCCCTATTGCAAAGCATAAGGGATCTTTGCTCGATACGTTCTATTTCTCAGGTTGTTGGGCACATCTTCTTGAAAGATGAATACCATTCTTGAAGGATTAATCCCTCTTAGAGTTTTCCCCATACTAAACTCTTTAGTACTTTCTATATGTACTCTTCTATGAAAAGTCCAGGCAATCCTATCAGTCTATCCCTATAGACCTTAACTCCTAGAATAAAAGGATGCTTCACCTAGGTTTTCATGGAGAATTCCTTGGGACAACCACATCTTGACTGATGTCAACATGGGAATATCATGTCCCAATAAGGAGGATGGCATCCACGTACCAATACGAGGAACGGACAACAGTGCTCCCACTGACCCTTTTGAAAACACATTGGTTCCTCTTCATTTTTGATGGAAACCAAACGTTTTGATCACATCATTGAAACGAGTATCCAGCTCCGAGGATGCTTGCTTAAGTCCATATATGCGACCTTTGCAGCTGCAAACTTGTGATCAGCATCACTGAGTGTGAAAACCTAGCGGCTGTTCCATATAGATATCTTCCTCAAGATATCATTCAAAGAAATGCCTTTTCAACGTCCATTTGCCATATTTCGTAATCGAAATAGGCGTGCAACAGCAAGCAATGTGCGATGGATTTAGCATAGCTATGGGGAAAAAGGTATCCTGATAGTCTATGCCTTCGCATGACATAACTTTTGCCAGCCAATCTTAGCCATTGAATGTCTCCACATTCCCATCTGCACCAATCTTTCTCTTGAAGATCCATTACACCCAATAGGTACTATACCTTGTTTGGTGAAACTACCAAGTACCAGACTTGGTTTGAGTGCATTGAGTCAATTTCTGACTGCATTGCCTCTAGCCATTCTCAGAGTTGATACTGATATCGCCTCGTTGTAGGTTTTGATCATCTCCATGCAGCACCATTTACCTACGAGGGAACATTTTCTCTACATCCCTGAAGATTTAATACCGAAGTACTCTTTCAGGGGGGAATGGGAAACCCTTTCCGATCTTTACGAGTGAGGAGGTAGTGTTCTTATTGGCTCAACCTGATTTGGTTCCACTTGTCCTAGCTCGTTCTGCTTGTGAGACTTTCTCATCAAGCTTGATCTATTTTCCAATGCCGCTATCTTGAATAAACTATTTTTCAAGAAAGATGGCATGTCGACTCACAATCACATTGTGGTCTTCTGGAATGTAGAAATAGTATCCTAATGACTCTTTAGGATATCCTATGAATCGAGCTCTGAAGGACCTAAACTCTAACTTGTCCGCTTGTTGTCTTTTGACATGAGCCGGACAACCCCAAATTCTGAGATGACTCAGACTTGGTTTCTTACCGTGCCATATCTCATACGGTGTGGTAGGAACGGTTTTAGAGGGAACCCTATTCAGTAGATAGATTGAAGTTAACAATGAGTGTCCCCAAAGAAAATCAGGGAGGTCTGTGAAGCTCATCATGGATCGAACCATATCTAATAGAGTCCGATTTCTCCGTTCTGAAACCCCGTTGAGTTGAGGTGTTCCTGGTGGAGTCCATTGAGAGACTATGCCATTATCCTTGAGATAGTCTAGGAATTCCCTGCTAAGGTATTCACCTCCTCGATCTGATCGAAGAACCTTAATGGGTTTTTCCTGTTTGTTTTTCTACTTCATGTCTGAATTCTTTGAACTTTTCAAAAGGCTTCAGACTTGTGTCTCATAAGATACACATACCCATACCTAGACAGATCATCGGTAAAGGTAATGAAGTAGACAAAATTGCCTCTAGCCGGCACATCAAATGGGCCGCACACATCAGTATGTACTAGGGCAAGGAGATCTGTGGCCCTCTCCCCATGTCCAACAAAAGGGAGTTTAGTCATTTTGCCTTGAAGACAGGATTCACAAGTTGGATATGACTCGAAAGTCAATGGACTCAATAGCCCATTTTTCTCCAATTTGTTGATCCTATCTTCTGCTATATGACCTAATCTCAGGTGCCATAGATATCTGTCGTTTGGACTATCCCTAGGTCGTTTGGCATTCACGTTTTGCTCGATAGTTAGAATAGGTACATCAATATGTAGCTGATAAAGACCATTAATAAGGAAACCATTTGCAATTTTATTTCTTTCATAAAGAATGTTACAATGGTCCTTAAAGAAGGTGATCACATAACCTTCTTGTGCTAAGCATGAAACAGAAATCAAATTCCTGCTGGCTGCAGGCACAAAATAACAGTCTTTCAAAACTAAGTCTAAACCAGATGGTAATCGCAGAGGGTATGTTCCCACGGCTACTGCAGCAACTCTTGCTCCATTACCAATGCGTAGGATCATGTCTCCATCCCTCAGCCTCCTGCTATCCTCAAGACCCTGCATAGAAGTGCACAGATGAGCACTAGAACCAGAGTCAAGCACCCAACTGGATGCAGAAGAAACCGTAAGGTTAGACTCAATAACGAGCATACCTCCAGAAGGACCTTCCTTCTTGTTCTTCAGGGTGGCCAGGTAAGTAGGGCAGTTCCGCTTCCAATGGCCGTCGCTGTTGCAATGGAAACACTTTCCTTTGCCATCGGTCTTTTTCTTCGATTCTGCCTTCTTCTTCTTTGATCCTTCCACCTTTTGCTTTTTCACAGACTTCTTTTTCTTTCCATAAGACTTTCTTTTGGAAGAAGTCCGTTCCATAGCAAGAACTGAGCCTTTAGAACCTTTCATAGAAAGCTCAGCGGTAACCAGCATATTCATTAACTCGGCCAAGGAATTCTGAAGTTTATGCATGTGGTAATTCATGATGAATTGCCCATATGCATCAGTCAAGGATTGCAGAATGATATCGTTCTGCAGGTCCAAGTCCAACTTCACACCGAGCTTCTCAAGCTCTTCCATGTCCTTGATCATTGTCAGACAGTGATCTTGGACTGACTGCCCATCACGCATCTTAGCCTTAAAAAGTCATTTTCGTGACTTGATATTTGGCTGCGCGACTCTGTTCACCAAACATCTCCTGCAGGTGAGCCAACATTTGGCGAGCAGTCCCGATATCCTCATGTTGGCGCTGGAGCTCATCAGACATCGAGCCCAACATGTAATATCTGGCCTTATTATCTTCGTCAATCCATTTTTCCAGAGACGCTCTCTGTTCAACAGATGGACGGGCTGGTAATGTGGGAGGGTCCTGGTCCAAAACATGGGTTAACTTCTCGGAACCCAAAATAATTTTGTAGTTCCTGAGCCAATCTTTATAATTGGGTCCAGTCAGTCTATGTGTGTCCAGGATACGTGCCAATGGGTTTGACGCAGACATATTCCTGTAGAGAGTCAAAGATTCTAGTTAGATACTGTAATTTTGACTTGACCAATTTATTTAGGGATTTTATTTTTAAACAAATTAGCTCCCACTATTTTCTCGGATCCCTACACTCCCTCTGTAGAGATGCGAAAATCTCCACGATTAATGATTTCTAGTGGGTGGTGCGGTCTCACCAACTTACTCATCACCTCACCTAACAGTTATTGGTGATGGGTTAGCCAATGAGTGAACAACTCTTGTTCAATGATTCTCTAATCATGGTGCACCCGAACTTGGTCTCTAATTCATGAATCTCACCGTATCCGAAATATTGATCCACTCCTTAGTTAAGTCAGACCCACCATTTGCATAGACTGGGTTCCTAATTGAGTCTCTCACCGTATCCGAAATATTGAGCCCAACTCATCCTCCAGCCCATAGCATCCAATGCCTAATAGACATGGTTGCATCTTCCCGGTGCAACTGAGCCACTGTATCCAGCCGAGAACAATCAACCCCGGGAAGGGCCCGCACATCTACAATGGTGGAAGACCTCAGACTTAATCTTTTCTTAGGGAGAATTGATTCAGGTCTCATTAAACTAGACTTGGCTTAGTCATAACAATTATGACTAACCTAGTGGCATGGGTTAGCTCGGATTATTGACCACCTCAGATCAGAACTGTGTCAACAGATATGGCCAGGTAAGTGAGACCGGTGGAAGGAATATGCCATTAACTCGTACAAGAACGCATTCAGGTCGAGTAGCTTCCAATTAAAAACCAGTCGGTCGTCTGTGCCAAACTTACCTTAGACACCAAATTGTTGAGTCAGAACCAATTGGGTTAGCCTACAATCCAGACTCTAACCTCTGAGCCTAATTAGGTCTTGCTTGATCGTGACTCGATCTTGACCCAGACTTAATCCTATTAGGCTGGTCAATTTAAGCATTGTTGATCCCATCTAACCAACTCTTGATTCGGTTTGATCAACCGCTTAGACCTAATTGAGCTACCCAAGCCCGAACCCAGTATTATGAATATGTCTTAGATCTGAAATTCTCAATTTTAGACCTAATTAATATTCCATAAACTTAATTCTTAATTAAGTAGGGTTCATAAACAAAATATGCACAATAAATCCTAGGGTTTCAGGATCTAGGGTTTTGCAGAAAGTAAGTTTTGGGTTTCTGATTAAGGACGAACACGCAGCACCCCTACACATCATAAGAACACCCCATCGAATGGGAAGAGAGGGCCTTTAAACCCTTCTTCACCCTTCTTCGTTCTTATGACCGGACGGCCAAGAGGAACGCCTTAATCAGGAACATTCAATACTACAAAACAATATCAGATCTATATCATATATCTCATATATAAAGTAGATCTAATCATGGCATATTTTGCATACATCTCATGTATCAAATCATGCATATTTTCAGATCTAAATTATCTCATAATAATCTAAAAAATTAGATTTAAATTGATCTAATCAAAATAAATTCTAATCTAGACAATTATGTAGAACTATTCTACAACTAGTCTAGACATGCATCAATCATATCTCATATGATATTCAAAAATTAAATAATAATTTTATTTGCTATTTTTTAGATGTTATTATAACACTTATAATATCAAAAAATAGTAAATAAAAAGATCTAAAACATGATTTAATCAGATTAAATCAAAAATATGCAAGAATATTCTATAGAACTATTCTATTCTAGAACTAGTCATGCATATCTTCTAATCTTAGATCCAAATTATTTAATTTTAATTTTTTCTGATTTTAGATCTGATCACATCTCATGTGACATCTGAAATCAATTATTTTCTAATTAAAATAAATTTAAAATCAGATCTAAATAATTTAGAACCATGGCTCTGATACCAGTTGAAGGGAAATCCTGATTTCCCGGATCCAGGTTCGTTCAGATCTGATCAGATCAAGAGATATATTTCAAAAATTTTTCTCTTGATCTCAATCAGATCTTGATATATTTCAGATCTGATTCTTATTATTTTAATAAAATAAAATTAAAAGATAAATTAAATCAAATTTAATTTACCTGATCTGGGTAATCCTATTACCCTGTTGATGATCCTGTTTGCAGCGGAAGGTTCTGGATCTTAGCCACGCAAGCGCCTGGCCTCTACCGGTATCCACTCGGGTTGGATCTGGAGATCCTCTTCTTCTCTATCACACCTCCAAAAATCAGATCTAGATCTGATCTGGAGGATCTTCAAAACTCTTTTGAAGATGAGCAGTCGTCCTTTGCAGCAGCGCAGCCTTCTTATTTTTGATCGCCTTTCTTTGATCTGAATCGCACCAACCAAGGTCCAAAACTCCTTTTGGACGTGGAGAGCAAGGGGAGAAGAGACTATGGCATGGAGAAGGAGGGGAGAGGCAGCCTTGGGGCGTGGAGAAACTATGATCTCATCATATCTCTCTATCTCATAGAATCTGAGTTGGATACAGGGTCTTATTTATAGACTAGCTGTGATCCAACTCCTCTTCCTTCCCAACCAATCACAACCCTTTGTGAAATCAGATCTAAATCTGATTGGTGGGAATAGAGTCCCCTGGATTCCTCCTTAGAGGGTGCCTAAGACCAGTCAAAGTTGGTTCTTAGAAGAACTCTAATTGGAATCCAAAAAGGAGATGGAGTCCTTGTCCAACAAGGACTCCTAGGCGCCTCCAACTTGGGCACACGCCTAGGGTGGCGTGCGCCCTTCTCCTTGCCAGGTTCTGGCAGGGGGACAGGCCCCCACCAGCTCTCCAATAGGTGCATGACATGTGGTCAAAAGTCAAAGTGTCAATGGTCAATGTTTGACCAGTCAAAGGTAGACTTTTGACCAAAGTCAAAGAACAAGAAATGGCAGGTGACCAAAAATGGCAGGTAAGTGTCTTACAAATAAGACAACCTTTTCTGACTTGGACAACCTCCTGTCAGACCATATGAAGGCCTCTGTTTGAGCACAAACTCCTTTGGCTCAGACAGGACAACTTATTTATGATAGCAAAAGAAGAACGTTAGGTTCAATCGAGTGCTAGCACGATTTCCTTGAACCTAATTGAATCTCATTCAGATCAATTGAACTAGATCAGTTCAATTGATGATCACCAGATTCAAACCCTTGTTTGTGTGACCCAGTTAGGTTCAGTTCTGTATGGTAATGGGATATGTCATGATCTCTATCATCGACATCATCGAAACTCCTTTCGATGGATCAGAACTCTTCTGATTCGAACAGCTAGAATGATCGATCATCTAAATCATTCTAATTGCTCCCAAAATCCACCAGTGACACCTAGCAGTATATGGTGGCAACCCATCAGAGCTGAATGCGAACCTCTTGGTGCAGCTACCTGTGTGATTCAGTTCTTCTATCTTGAGCCCCGATCAGATTAGGGTTAAGGTGAACTCGTCAAACCCTAGTCTCTGTCATATGATGTAATCATTCGATTCGAGTCCAATGTGAAAATCTAAATAGAAACTCTTTCTATTATTTCACTCTACCATGGCCATGGATTTCTGGACTTGATTCTCATGATCATCATAGGGCTACTCCTCTACCACCGAGGTAGATAGATTCCATCTTGATGCAATCCAGTTCCTACAATGAACATGTCATAGCCAACATACACCTCAGGGTTCCATATGGCTAGGAGACCGAGTAATGGTGTAGTCAAACTATAACACCCTCAAGGTGAACTGCCGATGCATCTCAGGTCAAAGAACCAGACACACTACTGCAGCATCGAGTCAGTCATTGACGAGAAGGTAGACTCCCTAATGACTACTCGAGGTGGTCACGCTCAGTGCCCTCGTTCTCTAACGAGTACCTGTACTCTCGCTCCGGTGTCTCCACACCGTAGACTCAAGACTCATCTACTAAAGAGAAGCGATTGTACACCAACCTTTCAGATCAATCACCATCCTCGTGATGATCCTATGGTCAGGAGCAATTTATGAGTTAATAATGATTATTCATGTCTTAAATTTTCAACTCTTGAAAATATGAATTATCATTACCATTAACTCAAAGGATGTATCACAGACACTAAATACACATATGTGATAGAAAATAACCCATTTGTTGATTTTAGTCAAAATTACAATTTTGCCCCTAGAAGTGTATTATAAGTGTCAGCCAATTCTGGCTTCTAGGGCACATATATCTAACAGTTGGGCCAACAGAGGATCAAAGCCCACCTTGAGAAGATGGGACTTAGACTTGTAGCCAATTGGCTTTAGGATAAGTGGGAGATTGTTAGATATATGTGCCCTAGAAGCCAGAATTGGCTGACACTTGTAATACACTTCTAGCAACAAAATTATAATTATGACTATAAAATAAAATGGGTTATTTTCTATCACATATGTGTATTTAGTGTCTGTGATACATCCTTTAAGTTAATGGTAATAATAATTCATATTTTCAAGAGTTGAAAATTTAAGACATGAATAATCATTATTAACTCATAAATTGCTCCCGACCATAGGATCATCATGAGGATGGTGATTGATCCAGAAGGTTGGTGTATAATCGCTTCTCTTTAGTAGATGAGTCTTGAGTCTATGGTGTGGAGACACCGGAGCGAGAGTACAGATACTCATTAGAGAACGAGGGCATTGAGCGTGACCACCTCGAGTAGTCATTAGGGAGTCTACCTACTCATCAATGACTGACTCGATGCTACAGTAGTGTGTCTGGTTCATTGACCTGAGGTGCATCGGCAGTTCACCTTGAGGGTGTTATAGTTTGATTACACCATTACTCGGTCTACTAGCCATATAGAACCCTGAGGTGTATGTTCGCTATAGCATGTTCATTATAGGAACTGGATGGCATCAAGATGGAATCTATCTACCTCGGTGGTAGAGGAGCAGCCCTATGATAATCATGAGAATCAAGTCCAGAAGCCCATGGCCGTGGTAGAGTGAAATAATAGAAAAAGTTTCTATTTAGATTTTCACATCGGACTCGAATCGAATGATTACATCGTATGACAGAAACTAGGCTTTGATGAGTTCACCTAAACGCTAATCTAATCAAGGCTCAAGATAGAAGAACTGAATCACACAGGTAGCTACACCAAGAGGTTCGCATTCAGCGCTGATGGGTTTCCACCATATACTGCTAGGTGTCACTGGTGGATTTTGGGAGCAATTAGAATGATTTAGATGATCAATCATTCTAACTGTTCGAATTAGAAGAGTTCTGATCCATCGAAAGGAGTTTCGATGATGTCGATGATAGAGATCATGACATATCCCATTACCATACAGAATTGAACCTAACTGGGTCACATAAAGAAGGGTTTGAATTTGGTGATCATCAATTGAACTGGTCTAGTTCAATTGATCTGAATGAGATTCAATTAGGTTCAAGGAAATCGTGCTAGCACTCGATTGAACCTAACGTTCTTCTTTTACTATCATAAATAAGTTGTCCTGTCTGAGCCAAAAGAGTTTGAGCTCAATTAGAGGCCTTCATATGGTTTGACTAGAGGTTGTCCAAGTCAGAAAAGGTTATCTTATTTTGTAAGACATTACCTGCCATTTTTGGTCACCTATCATTTTTTGTTCTTTGACTTTGGTCAAAAGTCTACCTTTGACTGGTCAAACATTGACCATTGATACATTGACTTTTGACCACATGTCATGCACCTATTGGAGAGCTGGTGGGGGCCTGTCCTCCTACCAGAACCTGGCAAGGAGGAGGGCGCACGCCACCCTTGGCGTGTGCCCAAGTTGGAGGCGCCTAGGAGTCCTTGTTGGACAAGGACTCCATCTCCTTTTTGGATTCCAATTAGAGTTCTCCTAAGAACCAACTTTGACTGGTCTTAGGCACCGTCTAAGGAGGAATCCAGGGGACTCTATTCCCACCAATCAGATTTAGATCTGATTTCATAAAGAGTTTTGATTGGTTGGGAAGAAGAGAAGTTGGATCACAGTCAGTCTATAAATAAGACCCTATGCCCAGCTCAAATTACATGAGATGATTGAATCACAATTCCCCACGCCCCAAGGCTGCCTCTCCCATCTTCCTCAATGCTAAACCCACCTTCTACCCTTCCTCTCCACGTCCAAAATGAGTTTTGGACCTTGGTTGGTGCGATCCAGGCAAGAGAAAGGCGATCAAAAGCTAGAAGGCTGCACTGCTGCAAAGGACGACTGCTGATCTTCAAAAGGAGTTTTGAAGATCCTCCAGATTAGATCCAGATCTAATTTGAAGATGTGATAGAGAAGAAGAGGATCTCCAGATCCAGCCAGAGTAGATATCAGTAGAGGCCAGGCGCTTGCATGGCTTGATCCAGAACCTTTCGCTGCAAACAGGATCATCAACAGGATAATAGGATTACCCAAATTAGATAAATTAAATTTGATTTTATTTATCCTTATTTTATTTTATTTATTAAAATAATAAGAATCAGATCTGAAACATCCTAGATCTGATACAGATCAAAGAAAAAAAATTTTAAAATATATTTCTTGATCTGATCAGATCTGAACAAACTTGGACTGAAAAATCAAAATTTCCCTTCATACAGTTCCTTGGATTCATCCTTAGATGGTGCCTAAGACCAGTCAAAGTTGGTTCTTAGGAGGAGTCTAATCAGAATCCAATAAGAAGATGGAGTCCCTATCCAATAGGGACTCCTGGGCCGGCGTGCGCCCTCCTCCTTGCCAGTTTCTGGCAGGGGGACAAGCCCCCGCCAGCTCTCTAATAGGTGCGTGACACGTGGATAGAAATCAAAATATCAATGGTCAACATTTGACTAGTCAAAGTTCAACTTTTGACCAAAGTCAAAGGACGAGAAATGGTAGGTCACCAAAAATGATAAATATTATCTTACAAAATAAGACAATCCTTTTCTGACCTCGACAGGCTCCAGTCAGATCAAGTGAAGGCCATTGATCAAGCACAAATTCCTTTGGCTCAGTCAGAATAACTATTTATGATAGTAAAAGAAGAACATTAGGTTCAATCGAGTGCTAGCATGATTTTCTTGAACCTAATTAAATCTCATTCAGATCAATTGAACTGGATCAGTTCAATTAATAATCACCAGATTCAAACCCTTGTTTATGTGACCCAGTTAGATTTAGCTCTGTATGGTAATAGGATATGTCATGATCTCTATCGTTGACATCATCGAAACTTCTTTCGATGGATCAGAACTCTTCTGATTCGAATAGCTAGAACGATCGATCATCTAAATCATTCTAATTGCTCCAAAAATCCACTAGTGACACCTAGCAGTATATGGTGGCAGTCCATCAGAGCTCAATGCGAACCTCTTGGTACAGCTATCTATGTGATTAAGTTCTTCTATCGTGAGCTTCGATCAGATTAGGGATAAGGTGAACTCATCAAACCCTAGTTTCTGTCATATGATGTAATCATTCAATTCAAGTCCGATGTGAAAACCTAAATAGAAACTCTTTCTATTATTTCACTCTGCCATGGCCATGGGCTTCTGGACTTGATTCTTATGATCATCATAGGGCTACTCCTCTACCATCGAGGTAGATAGATTCCATCTTGATGCAATCTAGTTCCTACAATGAACATGCTATATCCAACATACACCTTAGGGTTTCGAATGGCTAGGAGATCGAGTTATGGTGTAGTCAAACTATAATGCCCTCAAGGTGAACTACCAATGCACCTCAGGTCAAAGAACCAGACACACCACTACAGCATCGAGTCAGTCATTGACGAGAAGGTAGACTTCCTACCGACTACTCGAGGTGGTCACGCTCAGTGCCCTCATTCTCTAATGAGTACCTATACTCTCGCTCTGGTGTCTCTACACCATAGACTCAAGACTCATCTACTAAAGAGAAGCAATTGTACACCATCCTTCTGGATCGATCACCATCCTCGTGATGATCCTATGGTCGGGAGCATTTTATGAGTTAATAATGATTATTCATGTCTTAAATTTTCAACTCTTGAAAATATGAATTATCATTACCATTAACTCAAAGGATGTATCAGAGACACTAAATACACATATGTGATAGAAAATAATCCATTTTATTTATTATCATCAAAATTATAATTTTGCCCCTAGAAGTGTATTACAAGTGTCAGCCAATTCTGGCTCCTAGGGCACATATATCTAACAATCACATCTCATGTGATATCTAAAATTACTAATTAACCAGATTAAATTAGATCTAAAATAATTTCATAAGAACCAGGCTCTGATACCAATTGAAGGAAAATCCTGAATTTTTGGATCAAGTTCGTTCAGATTTGATTGGATCGAAAGGCATATTTCAAAAATTCTTCTCTCAGATCTAGATCATATCTAACACTTTTTCAAATCTGATTTATGATTTGATGATTAATAAAATAGAATTAAATTAATTTTGAATTAATTTTATCTTGATTCTAGGTAATCTGATTACCCGTTGATGATCCTGCGAAAGCTCTGAGGTTCTGGATCTAGCCATGCATGCGCCTGACCTCAACTAGTATCCACTTGGGCTGGATCTAGAGATCTTCTTCTTCTCTTTTTTTTCTTCAAAAATCAAATCTGGATCTGATTTGGAGGATCTTCAAAATGACTTCTGAAGATCACCCATCGTCACTGCAGTAGTGCTGCCTTCTTCCTTTTTCGTCAGCCTTTTCTTGCCTGACTCGCACTAATCTAAAGAACCCAACTATCTTAGGCATGGGGAGGAAAGAGAGGGCTAGATGTTGGCATGGAGAAGGGAGTGGTGCAGCCCTAGGGCGTGGCTAGGAGAGAAGTTTTTTAAAAGTAGGTGCAAATAGGGTCTATTTATAGACTCTACTGCGCCATGTAGTGCTACATCACCCTGGCCGATCACGTTGCTTTGCTCAATCAGATCTAAATCTGATTGGTGGAATGAGAGACCCACGGATTCATCCTAAGGTGGTGCCTAAGACTGGTCAAAGTCTATAGGTGAGGGTCATCTAGTTTGAATCCAATAAGCAACCTATAGTCCCATCCGTATGGGAGCATCCCTATCCATGGGTGCACGCCATCCTAGGCATGCACCCTCTTCTTTCTAATTTCCAGAGAGGGGACAATCCCCTATCTATTCTCCAATAAGTGTGTGACACATGGGTAGATGTCCAAGGGTCAAAGGTCAACGTTTGACCAACTCAAAGTACAATAATTAGTAGGTGATGGAAAATGGTAGGTGTTGTCTCAAATTTATCTCATAAATTAAGACAATCCTTTTCTAACTTGGACAAGCTCCAGTCAGACTAGGTAAAGGTACCTGAGTGAGCACAAACTCATTTGACTTAGTCGAGACAACTTTAAATGATAAGAAAAGAAGAACGTTAGGCTCAATCGTGTGCTAGCACAATTTCCTTGAACCTAATTGAATCTTATTCAAATCAACTGAACTGGGTTAGTCTAATTGATGATATCTAGATCCAAACCATTGTTCGTGTGATCCAGTTAGATTCAGTTCTGTATGATATTGGGACATGTCATGATCTCCATCATCGACATCATTGAAACTCCTTTTGATGGATCAGAACTTTTCTGATTCAGACAACTAGAATGATCGATCATCAAAGTCATTCTAGTTGCTCCCAAAGTCCATCAGTGACACCTAGCAGCATATGGTGGCAACCTATCAAAATTAAAAATGAACCTCTCGGTGCAGCTATTTGTGTGATTAAGTTCTTCTATCTAAAGCCCCGATCATATTAGAGTTAAGGTGAACTCGTCAAATCCTAATTCTATCATATGATTTAATCATTTGATTCAAGTCCAATGTGAAAACCTTAATAGAAACCCTTTCTATTATTTCACATTCTACCATGGCCATGGGCTTATGGACTTGATTCTCATGATTATCATATGGCCGCTCCTCATCCACCGAGGTAGATAGATTCCATCTTGGTGCAATCCAATTCCTGCAATGAACATGCTATAGCCAACATATACCTCAGGAATTCGAATGGCTAGGAGACCGAGTCATGGTGTAGTCAAACTATAACACCCTCAAGATGAACTATCGATACACCTCAGGTCAAAGAACCAAACACACCACTGCAGCATCGAGTCAGTCATCGATGAGAAGATAGACTTTCTTATGACTACTCGAGGTGGTCACGCTCAGTGCCCTCATTCTCTAACAAGTACCTATACTCTCACTCTGGTGTCTCTACACCATAGATTCAAGACTCATCTACTATAAAGAAGCGATTGTACACTAACCTTCCGGATCAATCATCATCCTCATGATGATCCTACGGTCAGAAGCATTTTATGAGTTAATAATAAAAATTCTTGTCTTAAATTTTCAACTCTTGAAAATAAGAATTATCATTATCATTAACTCAAGGGATGTATCACAGACACTAAATATACATATGTGATAGAAAATAACTCATTTTGTTATTTATAATCAAAATTATAATTTTGCTCTTAGAAGTGTATTACAAGTGTCAGCTAATTCTGGCTTACAGGGCACACATATCTAACATAGATTATGATGTATATCATTCTGTATGGTTTCCCTAACATAGTCGCAAATATTCACTATGTGATGATGGCTGTACTAGAGTGATGATACATGTTGATACGATTGATATGATTAATTTATGTATGTCATATATTTTGAATTAGAATGTGCATAGAGACCAATTATAGCTCTCTACAAAATTATATTGTTATATATGATTTATCGATAGCAGAACCAGTCTGGACGTCAAATTGATCAATCGATGTCTAGAAAAGTGGTTCATGATTGGTAAAGAGAACATATTTTTTTAATTAATTTTGTTGTTTGACCTGGATGATTTATTACTATCTAAGAAAAGCAATGGAGGGATCCCCACCTCTCTCCCACTTATCTGACTAATTCGATTGATTTAATTCTTTAGTAAATCTAGCATCTTGAGATTTAGAAGTCAAGATAATATATAGTTGGGCTAGCTCGGATATGCAGTCGAGCCGGCTCGAGATGTGATTGAGCCACTTGAATCCGCTTGGATACGTAGTCGAGCTGGTTCATGGTGAGATTGAGCTAGCTCAAGGCAGATTCAAGCTAGCTCTCTTAGACGGATAAAAAATAGTGCTCGAGCTAGATGTAGTTGAGCCAGCTAGATGGATGGATTCGATTAATTTGATTCTAGATTGAGTGCTTAATGTTATATTCACTACAATAAGGCCTTCCTTCATACTAGTTTATTATTATGTCATAAACCACATTAAGATTTGTTGTGCAGCCACAAGACCAATTATGGAGACTGATATAATATTGATCTAGTGCATAATGATGCTTACGACATTTTGGATACTACTTTATTATGTAACCACATGGATAGTTATATTTTGTTATGATTGTATAGAAATGAAGGATCCTATTTAACTAAAATATTATAGTTTGTTGTGCTAACACAAGGCTATAAATATTTTAGAGCACAAGAATATATTGAGAATTGCATGAGATGCAATTAAAAAGAATTTTCTATCTTTAAACATATAAAAGATTTGTTGTGCAACCACAAGATCTTCTATAAGAAATTAGGATCTTAATCCCACTAAGAAAATGATTAGATTTTCTCAATTATCATATTTGAGGGTTATGATATTCGAAAAAATAGTGGGAGACATAATTAAATTCAAGTCCTAATTTAATTATGTAAGTCATCATGAGTTGTTTGCTTATGTAATGTTCTTTATTATGTGCATTAAATGGCTTCTTCACTTTCACTACATTCAATTTTGAATTCAAATCAGTTGACTAGTCCTAAGTATGTGGATTGGCTGAGAAACATAAAAATAGTACTTAGTCAAGAAAAGCTCTCCTATATTCTTGATGCCCCTGATCATGAGCCATTAGGGGAAGATGCTATAGAGGAAGAAAAATCCACATACAAGATGTGGCAAATTGACTCTCTTACTGTCAAGTGCATTATACTTGCCTCCATGAGTAATGACTTACATAAGCAGCATGATGGCATTGACACCCAGTCCATATTGCTCAATTTAAAAGAGCTTTATGAAGAATAGAGTAGAACTGCTAGATATGAGATATCTAAGTAGTTATTCCATATTAGGATGGCAGAGGATTCATCAACACAAGACCATGTGTTTATGGTAATTGACCTAATCACTCAATTAAGCCAATTAGGTTTTGTTATTGATGGAGAGTTGAGTCAGGATCAGATCTTGCAATCACTCATAGAATTATTTTCTTAATTTGTCATGAACTATCACATGAACAAACTGAATACTTTCTTACCTAAGCTGTTAAATATGCTTAAAACAGCAAAGAGCCATATCAAGAAGGATAAGGCTCCTCTTCTTCTTGTAGATGGGATCTCCAAGAAGAAGGCAGAAAAAAAAGGTTCAAGGAGAAGGCTGAACCTAAAAGATGGCATAAATAAGAAGAAGAAGGAGAAGAAGGCCTCCATACAAATAACCTGCTTTCATAGCGGCAAGGTAGGTCATTGGAAGAGGAATTGAAAGGCTTACTTTGCAACTATGAAGACTAGTGCAAATAATGCACCAAAAGGTATGTATGAGATACACATAATATTGTCATTAAATTCTTTTATTTTAAACTCTTGGGTATTAGATATCGACTGCAGTTTTTATGTCGATAAATCATTATAGGGGCTATAGAAAATTAGGAGTTTAAAGTAGGGCGACATCGAGCTCTATGGTGATGGAGGAGTCTACCCAAGCGAAAGCTGTAGGGACAAATTTTTTGAAGTTACCTTCTAAAAAGATCTTAGAGCTGACAAATTATTATTATATGCCTAAGATCATTAGAAATATTATATCTATACCTTTATTATTAAAATAATATTATAATCTTGATGTAACGAGCAATGGATGCTCTATCAAATATTCTAATAAAATTATATGCAATGGCATTTTTAACAATGGTTTGTTGACTCTATGTTTGGATGACAATATATTTCTTGTTCATGAAAATAAAAAATGTAAGAGAGAAGATTTAAATAATACTTTACTTTGGCATTATCGACTTGGTAATATCAGTGAGACTAGGATTAACAAGTTATATAAAGAAAGGTTCTTTGATCCTTATGATTATGAATCATTAGGAACTTGTGAATCATGTCTCATGGGTAAAATGACCAAGACTCCATTTAGTGGACATAGAAAAAGAACAAGTGAGTTATTAGGACTAGTACATATAGATGTATGTGGTCCTACGACAACTCAGGCCAAAGGAGGATACTCTTATTTTATAATATTTACTGATGATTTATCTAGGTTTGGATATGTGTATCTTAGGAAATATGAATTCGAAGCTTTTGATAAATTCAAAGAGTATCAAAGTATGATCGAGAAACAAATCGAAAAGAGTATAAAAATCCTTCGATCTGATTGGAAAGGACAATACTTATCCATTAAGTTTCTAGACTATCTTAAAGTAAAAAGAATTCTCTTTGAATGGACTTCTTATACACCATTGTTAAATATTATAGCCAAATGAGGGAATCATGCCTTATTGGATATGGTACGATCCATGATGTGCTTCACAGAGCTACCTATTTTTTTCTGGGGTTATGCCCTAGAGACCATAGTATATATCTTGAGTAGAATCCCTTCTAAGTCTGTATCTAGCACTCCATATAAGATATGGAGACATAAGAAATCTAATCTTAAGTATCTTAAGATATGGGATTGTCTAGCATATGTCAAAAAAAATTTTGGACATAAGCTAGATACTAGAGTAGATAAATATCTATTTGTATGATATTTTAGAGATAGTATGGGATATCTATTCTACCATCCTACTGAATAAAGGATATTTGTAAATAGGCATGCTACTTTCATGGAGAAAGAGCTTATCTTAGAAAGACAGTAGGAGAAATATTAAACTTAGTGAAGTTCAAAAAAAATAAATAGATATTTTTCAAGTGAATAAACATATAAATAAGGAATAACCAGAACACATAACTTCAATCCATAGGTCTAATAGAGTGCGATATACACCTATGAGGTACGAATTTATTATTGAGAATAATGAAGCCCAAGTCATTGAAAATGATGAACCTCTGACCTATATGAAAGCTATCATGAGTAGGAACTCAAACAAATTGCTGGCTGCCATGCAATCCGAGATGGACTCCATGTATACCAACAAAGTATGGACTCTGGAGGATGCACTAGAGGGTATGAACCCTATTGGATGCAAATGGGTCTATAAGAAAAGGATTGGAGCTGATGGCCAATTTGAAACCTATAAAGTCAGATTAATGGCTAATGATTTTAGGCAAAATCAAGATGTAGATTATGATGAAACATTTTCACGTATTGCCATGCTCAAATCAATTTGGATTATGCTTGCCAAAGCATTATACTATGATTATGAAATATGGCAAATGGATGTGAAGATCGCTTTCCTTAATGATTTTCTTAAGGAGGAGGTCTACATGTCACAGCCAGAGGATTTTGTCTCAAATGAGAGATCAAATTAGGTATGCAAGCTTAAAAGATCCATTTATCGGTTAAAGCAAGCTTCAAAAAGTTGGAACATCCACTTTGATGTTGCAGTCAAAGAGTTTGACTTCATCAAGAATGTGGATAAATCATGTGTGTACAAGAAGATTAATGGAAGTGCTATAGTTTTCTTAGTTCTGTATGTAGATGACATACTCCTTATTGGAAATGATATCCCAATGTTGCAATTGGTGACTTAGGAGATGCATCCTATATACTTGGAATAACGATCTATAAAGGTAGATCTAAGAGGATGCTAGGCTTGTCCTAGTCTAGGTACATTGACTTAATATTAAAAATATTCGGTATGGATGAGAGTAAAAGAAGTTACTTACCCATGAGTCAAGGCATACATCTCTTTAAGAATATGTCTCCTAAGACACCTGAAGGGAGAAATAGAATGAGTTCTATTCCTTATGCTTCAGCTATAGGATCGATAATGTATGCCATGTTATGTACCAGGTCTGATGTTGCTTATGCTTTGGCATAGTCAGTAGATTTTAGGTTGACCTAGGAGAGGATCATTAGAATGTTGTGATAAATATTCTTAAGTACTTGAGAAGGACTAAATATATTTTTTTGATATATGGTGGATCTAATCTCAAACTGAAAGGATATTCTGACTCTAGTTTTCAATCAGACCCAGATCATAGCAAATCCATTTGAAGATATATCTTTATTTTGAACGATGGAGCAATGAGTTGGAAAAGTACCAAGCAATCGAATGTGGCAAACTCAACCACTGAGGTAGAGTACATAGCTGCAAGTGAAGCTACTAAGAAAGCTATCTGGATGAAGAAGTTCATCACTGAATTGGGTATTATTCTTGAGATTGAGAATCCAGTACCACTTTACTATGATAATACTAGAGTAGTTGCTCATGCAAACGAACCAAGGTCTTATCATAAATCCAAGCACATTCTGAGATGCTTCCATCTCGTTCGTGAAATAATCGAGAAATAAGATTTTGTCATTGAACGATTAGATACAAAGAATAACATAGCAGACCCATTCACTAAGGCTCTACCATAGCAGTAGTTCGATCGCCATCTTGATTGTATGGGATTAAAATATAAGGGAAATTGGCTTTAGTGTAAATGCGAGATTGAAACAAATATGCCCTCAAGCCAATCGATATATGTATTTCGATGGACTATTCTTTTATCTTCCAAACTCATGTAATGATATTTTATATTAATAAAGATATTTATTTCACCATATGCTGCATCTTAATTATATATTATATGATGAACCCCATAAATTAGGGCTATGATTTTGGGGTTATTATGAGATCATATCAGTGAGACCTAAAACCTTAAAATCCTAATTTTAAATATTTCTAGTTGATGAAATATTGAGTTGGGTATCAATGTTTTCAGTAAGACTGGCACATCCTATGTATGCTTGATGGAGAGGGTGATTGATCTCACAATCATTTGTGTATGACACTAATACAAGGATGTAGGTGCTCATTACAGAATTAGTTTACTAAATTAATCCAACTTGAGAATATCTAATGGAGTTTTATCTACATGTCAATAGATGCTTTTCATGGTAGAAGTTGTGTGTGTAATCCTTTGATCTGAGACTACCATAGAACCTTGTATGCATGAATCCAAATTTTGGTTCATAATCATTCATGACTTAGTCATGTATGGGATGATCAAGATATAGTGGATTGCATATGGAGGATATGAGTAGATCAATAAGAAATCGATCACTCCTAGTAAGAGGATTCGCATCCTACTTGCTTCAATTGAATGATGATTCCGGAAGACTTTGATCAAAGCATGATAAAAATTAGAAATGATTTCTAATGTTTCATTAATTGAATCATCATCATATGATTGGAAGGAAAGATGAATATGAAAATGGATTTGACATGATTTCATATCCATAGTCATATTCGGGATGCAGGGTGATTGAAGGATCCTATTGCATGTTAACTTTTCACTGAAGGATATTTTTGGTATTTTCATCAAAATTTTATTTCTTCTGGATAGACATGATATGTTGCTAGACGTCAATCTTGTCTTGTAGATTTGATCAAATTAAAGAGTTTAATTTGATTGCTAATTATAAAGTATTTTAACTGATCGACTTGGGTTAGCTAGTTTTGACCTAAATCGGTTTGATTGAGTTCTAACCAAATTAGGTCAAATTACACCCAGATCCACTACTGACAAGATGTGGAACCCAATGGATCATATACAAAGAGAATTGATCAAGGGTCTAATTGGATTAGATCATGTTTGCAGGTTGAATATGTTAGCACATATTGCAAACCCTAGCACCAAGATTCAAATTAGATTCAAATCAGATTTTGATTTGGGCTAATTAAATCTAATTTAAGTCAAATCAAATTTGGCTAACTGATTGGGTTGATCTTTGGCTTGATGACCAGGGTCTAGGCATCATCTAATAGCAACCCACATGCTACAGACTCTCTCTCTTAGTGTGTGAGATTTTGATTTATGCACTTGGGACATGTGGCACATGGAAGTGTTTTGATGCCATCTACCTTTGTTTATTTCACGTAAAATATATTATGTGAATTTTAGATGAAGAGAGGGCATAGAAGAGTCCTTCTGCTAATGAATCTCTTCATTGGTTATCTGGTATTTTGATAACTAAGGAGTCCTTGCTGTCCCCTCCTTTGAAGGCACCTCTTGGACCAAGTCAAACACCTTGAAGCATTGACTTTTCCATGCCTAAGTTTCCCATGCCATCTTCTGATTTGGCACCATCATTTTAGATCATTGGATCAACATTTGATGTTGATCAATGGTAGAAATTAATGGCACCAATATGAAAGTTTTGCGACCCTTTGAAAGAAAGTTACGTAGAATTATACGAAGAGTCCTTCTATTGCAAAGGAGCCTCTTCATATTAATTCTTTGAATTCCATGTAACATTTTTTCTGATGGGGCATGATATTTTTGAAAGGGCGTGAGATGAGAATAAGGAATGGGCATGAAAAATTTTTGGAGGCATAACTACGTACATTATAAATAGGGATGCGCTCTGAGAGTCCAAGATAGAATTCAGAACTCTTCTTTCTTTCTTACCACTCTCCCTAGTTGTCCAATTTCTTTCTTTCTTCCTTTGTTAAGATAAGTCCTAATTAAGAAAAAAAGGTCTACTTTAGGACAAGGACTTAGGAAGATTGTAAAGAAAGACAAGGAGAAAAGAAAGAGTAGGCTAGAAGGGTGATAGCAAAGGCTAGGGAAGGTTCTGTCCAAATAATTAAAGTTATTATCATAAAAATTTTGATTAAAATAATTAGAGCTGCTAGTGTCTTGATCAAGTCCCCGTGTGTATCAACATTCGAGGGTGAACACGTGGGCACCTGGTGGAATCCCTGATGGACTACTGCCGACGATCAGGGTCAACTTAGGGTTTAGCAATCAAAGGTATGTTCCAATACCTTCATTTATGTTATAAATGCATATTTTATGATTTAAATTCTAATAATGTGGTTTTAGGTTTTGGGTTTGGTTTTATGATTTCATAATTTTGCTGGAATGCTCATTTTAATGATGTGAGCAAATTGTTTAGTTTCATCAAAAATGATGAGAAGCCCTATGTATTCAAAAGTTCAACGGGAGCGTTGTTATCTTTTTTGTACTATACATGGATGATATCATCCTAATTAGGAATGATATTCCTATGTTGACTTCAGTCTAGGTATGGTTATCTAAGGAGTTTTCTATGAAAGACCAAGAAGAAGCATCCCTTATTTTGGGAATTAAGATCTATAGGATTAGACTAATGAGGATGCTGGGTCTCTCATAGAATATGGATATAGAGGAGGTGCTGAAGAGGATTAGCTTGGAGAACTCTAGATCCAGGGGCATACAAACTTGAACTTTATGTCTGATATAGATGATCAAAAGTCAACATCTGATAGTCTATTCCCATGCAAAGGTGGTGCTATAAGCTAGAAGATTTCCAAGCAGACTATAATAGCAGATTTCATAAATGCACATAGAGCAGCATTTTCACCTCATTCGTGACTACCTCGAGAATGGATACATCAAGGTTAAGAGAGTCAACATCACAGACAATGTGGTTAACCGACTGACAAAGTCTTTCAGCGAGCAAAAGATTGAAGCCCACCTTGAGATGATGTTAGCTAGATTTGTAGCCAATTGAATTTAGGTCAAGTTAGAGTTTGTTAGATGTGTGGCCTAGAAGCCAGATTGGTTAACGCTTGTAAAATACATTTTAAGGATATTTTTATAATTTTAATTTAAAATTAATAAAAAAAATTATTTTATTCTATCACATTATGTATAAAGTGTCTGCGATACATCCATAGAGTTAATGAGTGTGATAACATATATTCTCAAGAGTTAAGAATTTAAAACATGTGTTATCATAATTAATTCATAAATTGCTTTCGATCGTAAGATCATCACGAGGATGATATTTAATCCAGAAGATTAGTGTACAATCATTTTTCTAGGATAGATGAGTCTTGAGTCTATGAGGTGGAGATATCGGGGTGAGAGTACAGGTACTTGTTGATAACAAAGGCACTAAGCGTGACCACCTCGAGCAATCAAAAGGGAGTCTACCTTCTCATCGATAACTAGCTCGATGCTACAGTTGTGTGTCTGGTTTTTTTATCTATGGTGCATCGGTAGTTCACCTTGAGGGTGTTATTATTTGACTACACCATAACTAGGTCTCCTAACCATTCGAAATCCTGAGATATATGTTGGCTATAGCATGTTCATTATAGGAATTGGATTGCACCAAGATGGGATCTATCAATCTTGGTAGAGGAGTAGTCCTATGATGATCATGACATCGAGTCCTAAAATCCATGGCCATAGAAGTGTGAAATGATAGAAAGAAGTTTCTATTAGGATTTCATATTGGACTCAAATCGAATGATTCATTCATATGATGGGTGTTGGCTTTGATGAGTTCACCTTAATCCTAATCCTGTTGAGGCTCATGATAGAAGAATCCAATCACATAGATTGTTGCACCAAAAGGTTCACTATTGCTAGGTGTCACTGATGGATTTTAGAATTAATTAGAATTGTCTTAATAATCAATAATTCTAATTAAGTGAATCGGAAGAGTTCTAGTCCATCGAAAGGTATTTCGATGATGTTGATGATGGAGATCATGACATGTCCCATTACCACATAGAACTACACCTAACTAGATCACACAAACAAGGGTTTAATCTAGGTGTCATCGATTGGATGAATCCAATTTGATTGATTTGGATTAGATCCAATTAGATTCGAGAAAATCATGCTAGCACATGATTAAGCCTAATATTGTTCTTCTATCGTCTTTCTAGCTCCTTTCAACTAAGCCAAATTGGATTTGGCTCATCCAAAAGTCTTGTATGGATTTATCCTAATCTGACTGGAGCTTGTCTTAGTCTGAATAGGCTTGTCCTGATCAAAATAAGGCTTATCCTGATGAAATCAGGGCTTGTCCTATAATCTTAAGATGAAATTTGGACAAGGCTCATCCAGGAGCCCTATATGGTTTGGTCATGATCTGACTAGACCTTATCTTAGCTTATTCAAGGATTGTCCTAAAAGAAATAGGCTTGTCTTAAATCCCATAAGATTGGAATAGGATAAGAGTTGTCTTAACCAAACCAGGGCTTCTCCTAAAATCATGAGATGAAATTTGGACAAGGCTCTCCTGGACACTCTATAGGGATTTGTCTTGATCTAACTAGACCTAGTCCAAGCTTGATCAAGACTAGTCCTAACTTGATTAGGATTTATCCTAATTTCATTCGATGGGACTTGAAATGGGCTTGTCTTAAATCCCAAAAGATAGAAATAAGACAAGGGTCAAAGGTTGACCCGTATGCAGGAATTAAAGGATAGGAGGGTGCGCCCCATGGAGATTTTCTAGGGGTGTGCAACCCCAGGCATTCCATGAAGAGGAAATGGGTGCACATCCCTCCTTGGCCATTTTTCCCATATAGATATGGTAGGAAGTCCCATTCAAATAGGATTTGAATGGGTCAAACTTTTGAATTTGGTTCAAATACCTGGAGATAAGATGCTTGCACCAAACCGTCTTTATCCTCTGATCTCCATGCCATTTTCTTAGTATTTTTTGTAACAAATTAGAAGAAAAATGGTGTGGGGCATGGAGATCAGATTGGGAGTCCATCTACTTGAAGCAATTTAATTACTTAAAGCTTCAGGACTCCAGGGTGGCAACTAGGTCTATAAATTAGGCCCTGTGCAAGCTATTTTGCATTATAGTTTCTATATAGTGAAGCCCTGCCCTTTGTCCATCTCCATGCCTCCCTCCTCTGCTCCTCTCCCTCTCTACATCCAAAAAGGTTGGGAAAAATCAAAGATCAAAGTTGAGTCTCTGATCTTACAAAGCTGCATGACTAGTTCTCGGATGGAGAGATGAAAGTGCTATCATCGAAGATTGGTTTGAAGGCATCCTCATTTTATTTTAGATTTGATCTTTTAAGATCAAATCTAGAAGGAGGAGACTTTTAGATCTAACCTGAGTGAATACTGACAGAGGTCGAGCATGTGCATAGATTAGATTGGAACCTCGAATCAACATCAGATCATCACTATGGGTGAAGAGTTCATCCAATCAGGTAATAAATATTATCACTATATTTATTATATTTTTATTTTTATTTTTAGATCTATCTAATCAGATCTGAAAACTCTCAAATTTGATGGAATCAGATCAATCTTGCAGTAGGAAAACTAGTCTTTTTTCCTTCACAGGCGATCCCGAGCTCCACCACAAGCTCGTCGACCAAGAAGTCTGGACCAAAGGATACAGCGAAACTCCCCTCCCAAAAGGTTCTATAATTATTCTTTCCTAAATGCTCCTGTGATCCAAGTGCTGATGAAAATAAAGGTGCAGCTGCCAAGGTCGGAGAGAATGAAGACTCATCCAGCCAAGCATGATCCCAATAAATACTATCTCTACCATCATGATGACGGTCACGATATTGAAGAATGTATCTAGTTTCAAGACGAGATCGAGGAGCTCATCAGGAGGGGCTGACTAGATTGATTCCTCTGACGTCAGCCAGAAAGAAGAGAAGATCGGCCAAGAGTCCTACCATAACCTAAACCTTCTTGGAGGGATGAGCCGCAAGAAGATTGGCCCCCACATGGAATCATCAACACCATTATTAGGGGAATTGGTAGGTGGAAACCAATCAATTAGTAGAATCAGTGAAGAGACAAAAAATTGAAAAACCCATCACTTTCACTAAAGAAGAAGCATAGGGGGTTCAATTTTTGCATAATGATGTAGTTGTAGTTACTTTAAACATTGTTGACTATGATGAACGCGGTATTTTGATTGATAATGAAAATTCTGTTGATATTTTATTTTATGATGCATTCTCTAAAATGTCTATACTTGATAGTTGGTTTGGGCCTATAAACTCCCCTATGGTCAGATTCACCAGCGATGCTGTACCGGTTGAAGGAATAATTCCTTTATAAGTTGTGACAGGCCAATACCTAAAGCAGTCCAAGGTCCAAGTTGATTTTTTGGTGGTAAAAGCTCCCTCTTCCTATAATGCAATTCTTAGTCGACTTGATTTGAATGCACTTCGGATAGTACTCTTAACCTACTATTTGAAGATGAAGTCTTCAATAGGGTATGGGTTAGAGAAGCTAAAGGAGATCAGGCTTTGGCATGATACTATTACATCATTGCCTTGCAAGGAGGGAGGCAAACAGAGCCCTATCCATAAGATGGACTTGATGCCCACGATGACATGACTGAAGGATGGGGGAAACCTATTCACGATCTTGTTGTAGTTTCACTAAATGATGGAAACGAATATCATGCTGTTCAAATTGGCTCCAACTTAAGAGAAGAAGTCAGAAAGTAGCTCATTGCCTTATTATGGAGAAATGCTGATGTTTTCACCTGGGTACCTGTAGATGTGCCCAGGATTGATGCTAATGCTAAAGTGATGGAATATCGCCTGGTTTTGGATCTCAAACATTGGCCAGTAAAATAAAAGAAGCATAGCTTTGTACTAGAGCAATAGAAGGCCATCGTAGATGAAGTAGATGTTGACCCAAAGATTAATTTTGATGATGACAAAGAGTTTTGAGTATAAATTATAAAGTCTAAATATGTTTATGAGAATGTATAGCTCCAAAAGTTCAAGTGCTCATCATTTTTTAAGTCTTTCCCAACATCTTAATGAAGATTAAATCAAGTTATGAAGGCAAGCCTAGCCTATAAATCAAATTGAAGAAAAAAATCTGATGAACAACTTTTGGCATGCTTGGCACGCATACTGAGCCGACCAAGTCCAAAACTGAGCCAGCCTAGTCTCAATGAATATAAAAGATAGAAAGCACAGAAAGTATAAATTTTAGAATGCAGGGGACTGAGCCGATCCAACTATAAACTAAGCCGACCTAGTGAGACAGAGCCGACCTAGTCTAAAATTGAGCTGGCCCAATGCCTGTGATGGCTAGTTTTCAGAACTGTAGCTTTTTCATCGCACAAGCTTTCCAACGGTTATTTTTTCTTCTCCAATGGCTAGATTACCTTCAGAAGCCTATGTTAGTGACTTGTAATGATGGAAAACCTCTAAAGTATATAAGAAAATACTTGAAGCATTAGGAGATAATTTTTGGAGAGTTTATTGAGTATCCATTAAGAAAGCAAGAAGAGTGAACTGAAAAGAGTAAGGGAGGAGTGATTTTCAAACATTCTTTATCCTTCCAACATCCTCAAATTTGAGAGAAGTTAGGCCATCATTATTGATGATCATCTCCTACTTTCTCAAGCATTCAAAGAGAAGAAATCAATCCTACAAGCAAAGCAATCTAGATTTTCTTCTCTTGGATTTTATAGAGCTTATTTTAAGTTATATTTTTTTTATTTTATTTCATATTTCTTGGGGTGAGAAATTTGGGTTGGTCCAATCCTCGAGTTGGACATTGTATTGGTTTGATTGGTAAGCTAAGGGTAAAGCCAATCGGGGTTGATTGTCAGCTAGAAGAAAAATAATTACTTATGAGATTTTGGTTGGTGATCCAGGAAAAACCAACTAGATTAATTGTGAGCCTAAAAAATAATCATGTATGATTTTGATTGGTGTGCCAGAAAAAATCAACTGAATTTGATTGTGATCTTGAAAAACAATCAGACTGTAATTCTTATTGAGAATTATAGTTGAATTCCCAAGGGATATACTTGGGGAGTGGATGTAGGCGTTGAGTTTGATACCGAACCACTATAAAATTTATTTGTTTGTGATTATATGCTTTTGCTCTATTACTTTTACTCACTGCATATTATATAGCTAGTTTCATCTAAATACTTAAAAAGTTTGAATTGCTCATATCTTAAGTTTAAATTTAAAATATCCAATTCATCCTCCCTCTTGGGTAGCCATACCTGGGCAACATGTGGTATCAAAGTAGGTGCTCTAATATTTATTTGTTGACCTAGCAGTCAAAAGGCAAAAGATCAATGTTAACCTAAGTAGAGTCTTTGTTTAATGAAGATTATTTCATAGACAGACCACTATTATTAAATGAATCAAATTACATACATTGGAAAGCTAGAATAAAAATATTCATACAAGCACATGACTATAATTTATGAAAAATTATTGTTGATGGCACACACACCCACAATGCATTGATCAAGCATGATAAAGAGATGGCCTAACTAAATACCAAGGCCATGAACATCTTTATTCCTCTTTAGATATTGATGAGTTTAATATAATTTTTTTATGTATTTCATCAAATCAAATATGGAATAAATTAGAAATATCTTTTCGGAGACCAAATCAAAAAGTGGAATCAAGCTCCCAGAAAGAAAAGAAAGCTCACAACAACCTATGCCTCATGGCTTATAAGGATGAAAAGAAAAAGAGGAAGAGGAAACAAAAAAAAAGAAAGTGTTAATTAAGGGGGAGCAAAACAAAGAAATAAGAAATGAAAAGGAGGAAGAAAGTGGTATAAATCTTTTCTTCATGACCAATGACGATGAGGTAAATCTTGACAATTCTTTCAATTTTATTTTTAATGAGTTGTTTGAGGCCTTCAATGACTTAATGGATGAATTTTAAAAATTGAGGCTAAAAAATAAAGAACTCAAAAAGTCTAATCTTCTTTAGGTAATGAAAAGAATAAACTATTGACTGAAAAAGAAGATATTTTGAAAGAAATAAAAAATTTAGCTAAAGAAAAAAAATATTTAGTTAAATCTAAAAAATCTTTCATTAAAAAAAATATTAAGCTTAAAAAGAAAAATAATATTTTGAAATCTTGCCTAAAAAAAAAAATATTTCAATTGAAAAGAAAGAGCTCTTAGAAAAAAAAAGAAATTAGGAAGAGAAGTTGAGGTTTTGAAATCTATAGCTAAAAAGTTTACAATTTGCTTTCAAAATCTTCAATCCTCGGTAAAAACCAATGGGATTGATCTCAACAAAATAGAAATCAATTTTAATGTTTCAAAAAAATAGCAAAATACTAGAAATATTTTTACATGGGTCATAATTAAAAATCATTCTATCAAATGCTTTAAATATAATCAAATTGGCCATAAAATTTTAGAATATAACTTTAAAAGAATTGACCAAATATTAATCAAACAAATTTGAATTCCAAAAGGAACCTTGAACACTAGGTTAGTCATAATTATTATAACTAAGTCAAGTCAAGTTAAAGAGACCTAAATCAAATCTTTCTAAGAAAAGATTAAGTCTGAGGTCTTCCACCATTGTAGATGTGCGGGCCCTTCCCGGGGTTGATTGTTCTCGGCTGGATACAGTGGCTCAGTTGCACCGGGAAGATGCAACCATGTCTATTAGGCATTGGATGCTATGGGCTGGAGGATGAGTTGGGCTCAATATTTGGATACGGTGAGAGACTCAATTAGGAACCCAGTCTATGCAAATGGTGGGTCTGACTTAACTAAGGAGTGGATCAATATTTGGATACGGTGAGATTCATGAATTAGAGACCAAGTTTGGGTGCACCATGATTAGAGAATCATTGAACAAGAGTTGTTCACTCATTGGCTAACCCATCACCAATAACTGTTAGGTGAGGTGATGAGTCAGTTGGTGAGACCGCACCACCCACTAGAAATCATTAATCGTGGAGATTTTTGCATCTCTACAGAGGGAGTGTAGGGATCCGAGAAAATAGTGGGAGCTAATTTGTTTAAAAATAAAATCTCCTAAACAAATTGGTCAAGTCAAAATTACAGTATCTAACTAGAATCTTTGACTCTCTACAGGAAAAATGTCTGCGTCCAACCCATTGGCACGTATCCTGGACACACATAGACTGACTGGACCCAATTATAAAGATTGGCTCAGGAACTACAAAATTATTTTGGGTTCCGAGAAGTTAACCCATGTTTTGGACCAGGACCCTCCCACATTACCAGCCCGTCCATCTGTTGAACAGAGAGCGTCTCTGGAAAAATGGATTGACGAAGATAATAAGGCCAGATATTACATGTTGGGCTCGATGTCTGATGAGCTCCAGCGCCAACATGAGGATATCGGGACTGCTCGCCAAATGTTGGCTCACCTGCAGGAGATGTTTGGTGAACAGAGTCGCGCAGCCAAATATCAAGTCACAAAATGACTTTTTAAGGCTAAGATGCGTGATGGGCAGTCAGTCCAAGATCACTGTCTGACAATGATCAAGGACATGGAAGAGCTTGAGAAGCTCGGTGTGAAGTTGGACTTGGACCTGCAGAACGATATTCATTCTGCAATCCTTGACTGATGCATATGGGCAATTCATCATGAATTACCACATGCATAAACTTCAGAATTCCTTGGCCGAGTTAATGAATATGCTGGTTACCGCTGAGCTTTCTATGAAAGGTTCTAAAGGCTCAGTTCTTGCTATGGAACGGACTTCTTCCAAAAGAAAGTCTTATGGAAAGAAAAAGAAGTCTGTGAAAAAGCAAAAGGTGGAAGGATCAAAGAAGAAGAAGGCAGAATCGAAGAAAAAGACCGATGGCAAAGGAAAGTTTTTCCATTGCAACAGCGACGGCCATTGGAAGCGGAACTGCCCTACTTACCTGGCCACCCTGAAGAACAAGAAGGAAGGTCCTTCTGGAGGTATGCTCGTTATTGAGTCTAACCTTACGGATTTCTTCTGCATCCAGTTGGGTGCTTGACTCTGGTTCTAGTGCTCATCTGTGCACTTCTATGCAGGGTCTTGAGGATAGCAGGAGGCTGAGGGATGGAGACATGATCCTACGCATTGGTAATGGAGCAAGAGTTGCTGCAGTAGCCGTGGGAACATACCCTCTGCGATTACCATCTGGTTTAGACTTAGTTTTGCAAGACTGTTATTTTGTGCCTGCAGCTAGCAGGAATTTGATTTCTGTTTCATGCTTAGCACAAGAAGGTTATGTGATCACCTTCTTTAAGGACCATTGTAACATTCTTTATGAAAGAAATAAAATTGCAAATGGTTTCCTTATTAATGGTCTTTATCAGCTACATATTGATGTACCTGTTCTAACTATCGAGCAAAACGTGAATGCCAAACGACCTAGGGATAGTCCAAATGACAGATATCTATGGCACCTGAGATTAGGTCATATAGCAGAAGATAGGATCAACAAATTGGAGAAAAATGGGACTATTGAGTCCATTGACTTCTGAGTCATATCCAACTTGTGAATCCTGTCTTCAAGGCAAAATGACTAAACTCCCTTTTGTTGGACATGGGGAGAGGGCCACAGATCTCCTTGCCCTAGTACATACTGATGTGTGCGGCCCATTTGATGTGCCGGCTAGAGGCAATTTTGTCTACTTCATTACCTTTACCGATGATCTGTCTAGGTATGGGTATGTGTATCTTATGAGACACAAGTCTGAAGCCTTTGAAAAGTTCAAAGAATTCAGACATGAAGTAGAAAAACAAACAGGAAAACCCATTAAGGTTCTTCGATCAGATCGAGGAGGTGAATACCTTAGCAGGGAATTCCTAGACTATCTCAAGGATAATGGCATAGTCTCTCAATGGACTCCACCAGGAACACCTCAACTCAACGGGGTTTCAGAATGGAGAAATCGGACTCTATTAGATATGGTTCGATCCATGATGAGCTTCACAGACCTCCCTGATTTTCTTTGGGGACACTCATTGTTAACTTCAATCTATCTACTGAATAGGGTTCCCTCTAAAACCGTTCCTACCACACCGTATGAGATATGGCACGGTAAGAAACCAAGTCTGAGTCATCTCAGAATTTGGGGTTGTCCGGCTCATGTCAAAAGACAACAAGCGGACAAGTTAGAGTTTAGGTCCTTCAGAGCTCGATTCATAGGATATCCTAAAGAGTCATTAGGATACTATTTCTACATTCCAGAAGACCACAATGTGATTGTGAGTCGACATGCCATCTTTCTTGAAAAATAGTTTATTCAAGATAGCGGCATTGGAAAAGGCAGATCAAGCTTGATGAGAAAGTCTCACAAGCAGAACGAGCTAAGGACCAAGTGGAACCAAATCAGGTTGAGCCAATAAGAACACTACCTCCTCCACCTCGTAGATCGGAAAGAGTTTCCCGTCCCCCTGAAAGATACTTAGGTATTATTTCAGAGGATGTAGAGGAAATGTTCCTCGTAGGTAATGGTGCTCATGGTGATGATCCCAAAACCTACAACGAGGCGATATCAGATATCGACTCCGAGAAATGGCTAGAGGCAATGCAGTCAGAAATTGACTCGATGCACTCAAACCAAGTCTGGACCTTGGTAGATCCACCAGAAGGTATAGTACCTATTGGGATGTAAATGGATCTTCAAGAGAAAGATTGGTGCAGATGGGAATGTGGAGACATTCAAGGCTAGATTGGTGGCAAAAGGTTATAGTCAACGCGAAGGCATAGACTATCAGGATACCTTTTCCCCAGTAGCTATGCTAAAATCCATCCGCACATTGCTTGCTGTTGCAGCCTATTTCGATTATGAAATATGGCAAATGGACGTGAAAACGGCATTCCTTAAATGGATATCTTGAGGAAGATATCTATATGGAACAGCCGCTAGGTTTCACATCCAGTGATACTGATCACAAGGTTTGCAAGCTGCAAAGGTCCATATATGGACTTAAGCAAGCATCTCGGAGCTGGAACACTCATTTCAATGATGTGATCAAAAAGTTTGGTTTCATCAAAAATGAAGAGGAACCATGTGTTTTCAAAAGGGTCAGTGGGAGCGCTGTTGTCTTCCTCGTATTGTACGTGGATGACATCCTCCTTATTGGGAATGATATTCCCATGTTGACATCAGTCAAGATGTGGTTGTCCAAGGAATTCTCCATGAAAGACCTAGGTGAAGCATCCTTTATTCTAGGAATTAAGGTCTATAGGGATAGACCGAATAGGATGCTAGGACTTTCACAGAAGATGTACATAGAGGAAAGTACTAAAGAGGTTTAGTATGGAAAACTCTAAGAGGGGATTAATACCCTTCAGACATGGTATTCATCTTTCCAAGAAGATGTGCCCCAGCACACCTGAGGAAATAGAACGCATGAGCAAGATCCCTTATGCTTCTGCAATAGGGAGCCTCATGTATGCCATGCTATGTACACGACCTGATATAGCCCATGCTGTGAGTGTCACAAGCAGATATCAGTCAAATCCAGGTGAAGAACACTGGACTTCTGTGAAATGTATCCTTAAGTACTTGAGAAGAACTAAGGATATGATGTCTGGTCTTTGGTAACGGAGAACTCCAAGTCCAGGGATACACAGACTCGGACTTTCATGTCCGATATAGATGATCGAAAGTCGACATCTGAAAGTCTATTTGTATGCAATAATGGTACAATTAGCTAGAAGAGTTTCAAACAAACCATGATCGCAGACTCCACCATGGTAGCTGAGTACATCATTACATCAGAAGCTATGAAGGAGTATTTTGATACAAGAAGTTCGTCGTAGAGCTCAGAGTGATGCCATTAGTTGTCATCTCTCCATACTGCAAGAATAATAATGCCATAGCACTAGTTAAGGGGCCGAGGTTTCATCAGAAATTCAAATAATCGAGTGGCAATACCACCTCATCTACGCGATTACCTTGAGAAGGGTTACGTCGAGGTCAAGAGAGTCGACTCCGCAGATAATGTGGCAGACCCACTTACAAAGCCGTTGGGCCAGCAGAAGATCGAAGCCCACCTTGAGAAGATGGGACTTAGACTTGTAGCCAATTGGCTTTAGGACAAGTGGGAGATTGTTAGATATATGTGCCCTAGAAGCCAGAATTGGCTGACACTTGTAATACACTTCTAGGGGCAAAATTATAATTTTGACTAAAATCAATAAATGGGTTATTTTCTATCACATATGTGTATTTAGTGTCTGTGATACATCCTTTGAGTTAATGGTAATGATAATTCATATTTTCAAGAGTTGAAAATTTAAGACATGAATAATCATTATTAACTCATAAATTGCTCCTGACCATAGGATCATCACGAGGATGGTGATTGATCCGGAAGGTTGGTGTACAATCGCTTCTCTTTAGTAGATGAGTCTTGAGTCTACGGTGTGGAGACACCGGAGCGAGAGTACAGGTACTCGTTAGAGAACGAGGGCACTGAGCGTGACCACCTCGAGTAGTCATTAGGGAGTCTACCTTCTCGTCAATGACTGACTCGATGCTGCAGTAGTGTGTCTGGTTCTTTGACCTGAGATGCATCGGCAGTTCACCTTGAGGGTGTTATAGTTTGACTACACCATTACTCGGTCTCCTAGCCATATGGAACCCTGAGGTGTATGTTGGCTATGACATGTTCATTGTAGGAACTGGATTGCATCAAGATGGAATCTATCTACCTCGGTGGTAGAGGAGTAGCCCTATGATGATCATGAGAATCAAGTCCAGAAATCCATGGCCATGGTAGAGTGAAATAATAGAAAGAGTTTCTATTTAGATTTTCACATTGGACTCGAATCGAATGATTACATCATATGACAGAGACTAGGGTTTGACGAGTTCACCTTAACCCTAATCTGATCGGGGCTCAAGATAGAAGAACTGAATCACACAGGTAGCTGCACCAAGAGGTTCGCATTCAGCTCTGATGGGTTGCCACCATATACTGCTAGGTGTCACTGGTGGATTTTGGGAGCAATTAGAATGATTTAGATGATCGATCATTCTAGCTGTTCGAATCAGAAGAGTTCTGATCCATCGAAAGGAGTTTCGATGATGTCGATGATAGAGATCATGACATATCCCATTACCATACAGAACTGAACCTAACTGGGTCACACAAACAAGGGTTTGAATCTGGTGATCATCAATTGAACTGATCTAGTTCAATTGATCTGAATGAGATTCAATTAGGTTCAAGGAAATCGTGCTAGCACTCGATTGAACCTAACGTTCTTCTTTTGCTATCATAAATAAGTTGTCCTGTCTGAGCCAAAGGAGTTTGTGCTCAAATCCAGAGGCCTTCATATGGTGGTCTGACTAGGAGGTTGTCCAAGTCAGAAAAGGTTGTCTTATTTGTAAGACATTTACCTGCCATTTTTATTTTTGGTCACCTGCCATTTCTTGTTCTTTGACTTTGGTCAAAAGTCTACCTTTGACTGGTCAAAATTGAATTGACACTTTGACTTTTGACCACATGTCATGCACCTATTGGAAGAGCTTTTGGGGGCCATGTCACCCCTAGAACCTGTTTTGGTACAGCATGGAGAAGGGCGCACGTCCACCCTAGGCGTGTGCCCAAGTTGGATAGGCGCCTAGGAGTCCAAATTTTGTTGGACAAGGACTCCATCTCCTTTTTGGATTCAATTAGAGTTCTTCTAAGAACCAACTTTGACTGGTCTTAGGCACCCTCTAAGGAGGAATCCAGGGGACTCTATTCCCACCAATCAGATTTAGATCTGAAATTTCACAAAGGGTTGTGATTGGTTGGGAAGAAGAGGAGTTGGATCACAGCTTAGTCTATAAATAAGACCCTGTAGGTCCAACTCAGATTTAAAGGACCCTATGACCCAAGGATTTGTATTCATCTTTGCATCTCCATGCCCATATGCTGCCATCCTCTCCCTTCTCCATGCCTCCCTCCCTCTGATATCCTCTCTCTTCTCCATGCCAAGTGTTTGGCACGGGTTCAAGAGGAAGATCATACTGATTTAGTGCAAAGATCAGGAAGAAGACTAGCTATTCATGAGATGAACGCATGACCTTCAGAGATAGATTTGAAAGACCAACCAGAAGACTCCAAATCTAATTTTTGGAGATCAGATTTAGAAGGAGAGTACCTCTAGATCCAGCCTAAGTGGACTCTAGTAGAGGCTAGGTGCTTACATGGCTATATCTAGAACCTCAAGCTTCTGTAGATCGTCGTCAAGGTAATTATCTACCCTAATCATTTACAACTACTATTCTTATTTTAATTAGAATTTTTGTTTTTAATATCAAATCATTACAATCAAATTGGAGCACTCTTAGATATGATCAAAAGTTTTATAGAAATTTTTAAAAATTTTCTATAGATCTGATCATATCAGATTGATCCTGTGGTGAAAAATCAAAATTTTCCTTCAGGATAGTAGATCAAAGATCATTGCTTGGTGATGATTAAGGACCTAGAAGAGATTGAGAAGCTTAGTGTCTTGAAGGATAATGATCTACAAGTTGATGTGCTCCTGTATTCCTTAAGTTATTCATATAGGCAGTTCATCATGAACTTCCATATAAATAAGCTCTAGTGTACCTTGGCTGAGTTAATGAATATATTGGTTACTGCTGAGTAGACTCTGAAGGATTCAAAGGGCTCATTTTTGCTATGAAATAGACTTCTTCTGAGAGAAAGTCTTTTGGAAAGAAGAAGAAGTTTGAGAAGAAGTAGAAAGAAGAGGGAAAGAAGAAGAATAAGGCAAAACCAAAGTAGAAGGCCACCGATAAAGAAAAATATTTCTATTATAACACCGACAGCCATTGAAAATGGAACTGCCTGCATATCTGGCCAGCCCAAAGAACAAGAAGGAAGGAGGATCAAAATGATCTAGAGATAGTATCAATGAAAGGTATCTATAGCACCTTAAGGTAGGTCATATAGCTGAAGATAGGATTAACAAATTGAAAAAATCTGGACTAATGGATCCATTGGCTTCTGAGTCATATCTGATTTATAAATCATATCTTCAAGGCAAAATGATCAAACTTTCTTTTATAAGACATGAGAAAAATGCAATAGACCTACTTACCCTGGTACATGATGTGTGTGGCCTATTCGATATGCCAGTCAGAGATAATTATGTCTACTTTATTATCTTTATCGATAATCTTTCATAGTATGGCTATGTGTACTTGATACGATATAAGTCTGAAGTTTTTGAAAAGTTCAAAAAATTCAGACATTAAGAGAAAAAGCAAAATGGAAAGTCCATTAAAGTTCTTCGATCCGATCGAGGAGGTGAAGATCTTAGTCAGAAATTTTTGGACTATCTTAAAGATAATGACATAATCTCATAATGGATTCCACCTGTAATGCCTTAACTGAATGGGATTTCAGAATGGAGAATTTAAATCCTATTAGATTTGCTCCGATCCATGATGAGCTTCATGGATCTTTCAGAATTTCTTTGGAGACATAGCTTAGTAACAATAATTTATCTACTGAATAGGATTTTCTTTAAAATCATTTCTACCATACCATATGAGATATGACATGGTAAGAAGCCAAGTCTGAGTCATCTCAAAATTTAGGATTATCTGGCTTAGGTCAAACGATGGCTGACGGACAAATTAGAGTCTAGGTCCTTTAGAGCTCGTTTTATATGATATCCTAAAAAATCATTAGTATATTATTTCTATCTTTCAAAAGATCATAATGTAATTGAAAAATAGCTTATTCAAGATGGTGGCATCGAAAGACATATTAGGCTCGAGGAGAAAGTCTTCGAAGAGCAACGAGCCAAGGAACCTGAGGAACCCGGGCAGTCTATGCCAATCCACACACTCCCTCCTCCATCTCATAAATCAATTAGGATTTCCCATTCTCTTGAAAAGTACTTAGGTACTATTTCAAGGATGTAGAGAAAATGGGGTTCATGGTGATGATCCCAAAATCTATAATGAGGTGATATCAATATCAACTTCAAGAACTAATTAGAGGCGATGAAGTTAGAAATTAACTTAACGCTCAAACCAAGTCTGGACTATGGTAGTTTCACCTAAAGGTATAGCACCTATTGGATGTAAATGGATTTTCAAGAGAAAGTTAGATGTAGAAGGGAATGTAGAGATATTCAAGACTCGGCTAGTGGCGAAAGGGTATAATCAATTCAATGGCATTGACTATCAGGATATCTTCTCACAAGTGGCCATGCTAAAATCCATTTGCATATTGCTTGCAATTACAGCCTATGTCGATTATGAAATATGATAGATGGATGTGAAAAATGATATTCATCAATTAATATCTTGAGGGAGATATCTATATGGAATAGCCACTTAGTTTCACATTTAATGATAACGATCATAAGATCTGCAAGCTGTAAAGATCCATCTATGGACTTAAGCAAGCATCTCGAAGCTAAAAAAAATATGCTCTCAAGGCAATCGATATATGTATTTTGATGGGCTATTCTTTTATCTTCCAAATTCATGTAATGATATTTTATATTAATAAAGGCATTTATTTCATCATATGCTCCATCTTAATTATATATTATATGATGAACCCCATAAATTAGGGCTATGATTTTAGGATTATGATGAGATCATAGCAGTGAGATCTAAAACCTTAAAACCCTAATTTTAAATATTTCTTATCGATGAAACATTGAGTTGGAGATTAATATTTTCGGTAAGACTGGCACATCCTATGTATGCTTGATGGAGAGGATAATTGATCTCACAATTACTTGTGTATGACACTAATACAAAGATGTGCATGCTCATTAAAGAATGAGTTCACTGAATTGATCAAACTCGAGAACATCTAATGGAGTCTTATCTACATATCAATAGATGGTTCTCATAGTGGGAGTTATGCATGTAATCCTTTGACCTAACACTACCATACGATCTTATATGCATGAATCAAAATTTTGGTTCATGCTCATTCATGACTTAGTCATGTATGGAATGATCTGGATATGGTTGATTGTATATGAAGGATATGAGTAGGTCAACAAGGAATCGATCACTCCTAGTAAGAGAAGATCGCATCCTACTTGCTTCAATCGAATGATGATTCATGAACACTTTGATCAAAGCATGATAAAAATTATAAATATTTCTAATATTTCATTAATCAAATCATCATCATATGATTAGAAGAAAAAATAAATATGAAAATGGATTTGACATTATTCCATATCCATAGTCATATTCGAGATGCAGGATGATTGAATGATCCTATTGCATGGTAACTTTTCACTGAAGGATATTTTTGGTATTTTCATCAAAATTTTATATCTTCTGGGTAGACATGATATATTTCTAGATGTTAATCTTGTCTTGTAGGTTCGATTGAATTAAAGAGTTTAATTTGATTGTTAATTAGAAAGTGTTCTAATTGATCGACTCGGGTTAGCTAGTTTTGACCTAAATTGGTTTGATTGAGTTCTGACCAAATTAGATCAAATTGCACCCAGATCCACTGCTAGCTATATGTAAAATCCAATGGATCACACACAAAAAGAATTGATCAAGAGTCTAATTGGATTAGATCATGTTTGCAAGTTGAATATGCTAACACATATTGCAAACCTTAGCACCTAGATTCGAATCAGATTCGAATTGGGTTTTGATTTAGGCTAATTAAATCAAATTTGAGTCAAATCAAAATTGGCAAACTAATTGGATTGACCTTTGGCTTGATGATCAGGGTCTAGGCATCGTCTAACAGCAACTTACATGCTAGAGACTCTCTCTCTTGGTGCATGAGCTTTTGATTTTTGCACTTGGGATATGTGGCACATAGAAGTATTTTGATGCCATCTGCCTTCATTTATTTCATGTAAAATATTTTACAAAAATTTTAGATGAAGAGAGGGCATAGAAGAGTCTGTTTGCTAATGAATCACTTCATTGGTTATGTCGTATTTGGATAACTAAGGAGTCCTTGCCATCCCCTCCCTTGAAGGCGCCTCTTGGACCAAGTCAAACACCTTGAAGCTTTGACTTTTTCATGCCCAAGTTTTCCATGCCATCATTTGATTTGGAACCATCCTTTAAGAACTTTAGATCAACATTTGATTCTGATCAATAGTAGAAATTAATGGCACCAATATGAGAGTATTGCGGCCCTTTGGAAGAAAGTTACATAGAATTATATAAAGAGTCATTCTATTGTAAAGGCACCTCTTCATATTAATTCTTTGAACTTCATGTAGCATTGTCTTCTAATGGAGCATGATATTTTTGAATGGGCATGAGATGAGAATAAATAATGGGTGTGATAAATTTTTGGAGGCACCCCTAAGTACATTATAAATAGGGATGCGCTCCGAGAGTCCAAGATAGAATTCAGAACTCTTCTTTCTTTCTTACCACTCTCCCTAGTTGTTCAATTTTTTTCTTCCTTCTCTTGTTAAGACAAGTCCTAATTAAGGACAAAAGGTCTACTTTAGGATAAGAGCTTAGAAAGGTTGTAAAGGAAGATAAGGAGAAAAGAAAGATAAGAAAGAATAGGCTAGAAGGATGATAACAAAGGCTAGGAAAGGTTCTTTCCAAATAATTAAAGTTTTTATCATAAAAACTTTAATTAAAATAATCAGAGGTGCTGGTGTCATGATCAAGTTCCCATGTAGATCATAGATGAACACATAAGTACCTGGTGGAATCCCCGATGGACTACTATCGAAAATTAGGGTCAAGTTAGCATTTAGCGATCAGAGGTAGTTCCAATACCATCATTTATGTTATAAATGCATATTATATGATTTAAATTCTAATAAGGTGGTCCTAGATTTTGGATTTGATTTTATGATTTCATAATTTTGCTTTGAAATTTAAGCTTTCATCCTATACACCAAACCCTACAATGGTATCAGAGCAAGCCTTATTAGACTAAATTATATGTTGTTATGTTTATACTTTAATGGCAAAAATTATAAATATGATATGATTATATTTAAAATTTTAGCATGTTATTAATGTGATGTGATCGTGTTTAATTATTCATAATTAGATTATGATGTATATCATTCTATATGGTTGCCCCGACATAGTGGCAAATATTCACTATGTGATGATGGTTGTCCTAGAGTGATGATACATGTTGATATGATTGATATGATTAATTTATGTATGCTATATGTTTTGAATTAGAATGTGTATAAAGACCAATTAAATCCCTCTATAAAATTATATTAAGTTATATGTGATTAACTGATAGCAGAACCAGTCTGGATGTCAAATTGATCAATCGATGTCTAGGAAAGTGGTTCATGATTGGTAAAGAGAACATATTTTTTAATTAATTTTGTTGTTTGACCTGAATAATTTATTATTATCTAAGAAAAGCAGCGGAGGGACCTCCACCTCTCTCCCACTTATCTGACTGATTCGATTGATTTAATTCTTCAATGAATCTAGCATCTCGAGATTTAGAAGTCAAGATAATATATAGTCGGGCTAGCTCGGATACGCAATCAAGCTGGCTCGAGGTGAGATCGAGCCGGCTCGAATCTACTTGGATACGTAGTCGAGCTTGCTCGAGGTGAGATCGAGCTGGCTCGAGGCAGATTCGAGCCAGCTCTCTTAGGTGGATAAAAGATAGTGCTCGAGCTAGATGCAGTTGAGCCAGCTCGACGGGCGTATTCGATTAATTTGATTCTAGATTGAGTGCTTAATGTTATATTCACTACAATAAGGCCTTCCTTCATACTAGTTTATTATTATATCATAAACTATATTAAGATTTGTTGTGCAACCACGAGACCAATTATGGAGACTGATATAATATTGATCTAGTGCATAATGATGCTTACGGTATTTTGGATATACTACTTTATTGTGTAACCACAAGGATAGTTATATTTTGTTATGACTGTATAGAAATGAAGGGTCCTACTTAACTAAAATATTATAGTTTGTTGTGCTAACACAAGGCTATTAATGTTTTAGAGAATAAGAATATATTGATAATTGCATGAGATGCAATTGAAAAAAATTTCCTACCTTTGAACATATAAAAGATTTGTTGTGCAACCACAAGATCTTCTATAAGAAATTAGGATCTCAATCCCATCAAGAAAAATGATTAGATTTTCTTAATTATCATATATGAGGGTTATGATATTCAAAAAAATAGTGGAAGACATAATTAAATTCAAGTCCTAATTTAATTATGTAAGTCATCATGAGTTGTTTGCTTATGTAATGTTCTTTATCATGTAAATTAAATGGCTTCTTCACATTCACTACATTTAATTTTGGATTCAAATAAGTTGACTAGTCCTAATTATGTGGATTGGCTGAGAAACCTAAAAATAGTACTTAGTCAAGAAAAGCTCTCCTATATTCTTGGTGCCCCTGATCATCAGCCATTAGGGAAAGATGCTATAGAGGAAGAAAAGTCCACATACAAGATGTGGCAAAATGATTCTCTTACTGTCAAGTGCATTATACTTGCCTCCATGAGTAATGACTTACAGAGGCAGCATGATAGTATGGACACCCAGTCTGTATTACTCAATTTAAAAGAGCTTTATGAAGAATAGAGTAGAACTACTAGATATGAGATATCTAAGCAGTTATTCCATATCAGGATGGTAGAGGATTCGTCTATACAAGACCTTGTGTTGAGGGTAATTGACCTAATCACTTGATTAAGCCAATTAGATTTTATCATTGATTGAGAGTTGAGTCAGTATCAGATCTTGCAATCACTCATAGAATTATTTTCTTAATTTATCATGATCTATCATATGAACAAACTGAATACTTTGTTGCTTGAGCTATTAAATATGCTTAAAATAGCAAAGAGTGATATCAAGAAGGATAAGGCTCCTCTTCTTCTTGTAGATGGGATCTCCAAGAAGAAGGCAGAATAAAAGAATTCAAGGGAAAGGCTGAAGCCAAAAGGTGGCATAAATAAGAAGAATGAGAAGAAGGCCTCCAAACAAATGACCTACTTTCACTGCGGCAAGGCAGGTCATTGGAAGAGGAATTGCAAGGCATACCTTGCAACTATGAAGACTAGTGCAAATAATGCACCAAAAGATATGTATGACACACACATAATATTGTCATTAAGTTCTTTTATTTTAAACTCTTGGGTATTAGATACCGACTGCGGTTTTCATATTGGTAAATCATTGCTGGGGCTGTAGAAAATTAGGAGTTTAAAGAAGGGTGACTTTGAGCTCTATGGTGCTGGAGGAGAGTCTATCCAAGCGGAAGCTGTAGGGATAAATTTTTTGAAGTTACCTTCTAGAAAGATCATAGAGCTGACAAATTATTATTATATGCCTAAGATCATTAAAAATATTATATCTATACCCTTGTAATTAAAATAATATTATAATCTTGATATAACGAGCAATGGATGCTCTATCAAATATTCTAATGAAATTATATGCAAAGGCATTTTTAACAATGGTTTGTTGACTCTATGTTTGGATGACAATATATTTCATGTTCATGAAAATAGAAAATGTAAGAGAGAAGATTTAAATAATACTTTACTTTGGCATTATCGACTTGGTCATATCAGTGAGACTAGGATTAACAAGTTATATAAAGAAAGGTTCTTTGATCCTTATGATTATGAATCATTAGGAACTTGTGAATCATGTCTCATGGGTAAAATATCCAAGACTACATTTAGTGGACATAGAAAAAGAACAAGTAAGTTATTAGGACTAGTACATATAGATGTATGTGGTCCTATGATAACTCAGGCCAGAGGAGGATACTCTTATTTTATAATATTTACTGATGATTTATCTAGATTTGGATATATGTATCTTACGAAACACAAATTCGAAGCTTTTGATAAATTCAAAGAGTATCAAAGTATGGTCGAGAAACAAACTAAAAAGAATATAAAAATCCTTCGATCTAATCAGGGAGGACAATACTTATCCAGTGAGTTTCTAGACTATCTTAAAGTAAAAGGAATTCTCTTTGAATGGACTCCTTCTTTTACACCATAGTTAAATATTATAGCCAAAAGAAGGAATCATACCTTATTCGATATGGTACAATCCATGATGTGCTTCATAGAGTTACCTATTTCCTTCTGGGATCATGCCCTAAAGATTGCAGTATATATCTTGAATAGAATATCTTCTAAGTCTGTATCTAGCACTCCATATGAGATATGGAGATGTAAGAAATCAAATCGTAAGTATCTTAAGATATGGGGTTATCTAGCATATGTCAAAAAAAATTTTGGACATAAGCTAGATGCTAGAGCAGATAAATATCTATTTATAGGATATTTTAGAGATAGTATGGGATATCTATTCTACCATCCTACTGAACAAAGGATATTTGTAAATAGGCATACTACTCTCATGGAGAAAGAGCTTATCTTAGAAAGAGACAATGGAAGAAACATTAAACTTAGTGAAGTTCAAGAAAAACAAATAGATATTTCTCAAGTAAATAAACAAGTAAATAAGAACCAGAACACATAACTCCAATCCATAGGTCTAATAGAGTGTGACATACACCTATGAGGTATGGATTCATTATTGCGAATAATGAAGCCCAAGTCATTGAGAATGATGAAACTCTGACCTATATGAAAGCTATCATGAGTAGGAACTCAAACAAATAGCTGGCTGCCATGCAATCTGAGATGGACTCCCTGTACACCAACAAAGTATGGACTCGGGACGATGCACCGAAGGGTGTGAACTCTATTGAATGCAAATGGGTCTAAAAGAAAAAGATTAGAACGGATGGCCAAGTTGAAACCTATAAAGCCAGATTAATGGCTAAGGATTTCAAGCAAAAACAAGATGTAGATTATGATGAAACATTCTCACCTATTGCCATGCTCAAATCAATTCGGATTATGCTTGCCATAGCAGCATACTATGATTGTGAAATATGGCAAATGGATGTGAAGACCGCTTTCCTTAATGATTTTCTTAAGGAGGAGGTTTACATGTCACAACCAGAGAATTTTGTCTCAAATGAGAGACCAAATTAGGTATGCAAGCTTAAGAGATCCATTTAGGGATTAAAGCAAGCTTCAAGAAGTTGGAACATCCATTTTGATGTTACAGTCAAAGAGTTTGACTTCATCAAGAATATGGATGAACCATGTGTGTACAAGAAGACTAGTGGAAGTGCCATAGTTTTCTTAGTTCTGTATGTAGATGACATACTCCTTATTGGAAATGATATCCCAATGTTGCAATTGATGACTTGGGAGATGCATCCTATATACCTAGAATAAAGATCAATAGAGATAGATCTAAGAGGATGCTAGGCTTGTCCCAATCTAGGTACATTGACTTAATATTCAAAATATTCTGTATGGATGAGAGTAAAAGAAGTTACATATCCATGAGTCAAGACATACATCTCTCTAAGAAGATGTCTTCTAAGACATCTGAAGAGAGAAATAGAATGAGTTCTATTCCATATGCTTTGATTGTAGGATCAATAATGTATGCCATGTTATGTACCAGGTCTGATGTTGCTTATGCTTTAGGCATAGTCAGTAGATTTCAGGCTGGTCTAGGAGAGGATCATTGGAAAGTAGTAAAAAATATTCTTAAGTACTTGAGAAAGACTGAGAATATTTTTTTGGTATATGGTGGATCTGATCTCAAACTGGAAGGATATTCTGACTCTAGTTTTTAATCAGACTCAGATCATAGCAAATCCATTTCAGGATTTGTCTTTATTCTGAATGATGGATCAGTGAGTTGGAAAAGTACCAAGCAACTGAATGTAGCTAACTTAACCACTGAGGTAGAGAACATAGCTGCAAGTGAAGCTACTAAGAAAGCTATCTGGATGATGAAGTTCATCATTGATTGGGTATTATTTTTGAGATTAACAACCCAGTATCACTTTATTGTGATAATACTAGAGCAGTTTCTCAAGCAAAGGAACTAAGATCTCATCATAAATCCAAGCACATTCTGAGATGCTTCCATCTCATTCGTAAAATAATCGAGAGACAAGATGTTGTCATTGAATGAGTAGATACAAAGAGCAACATAGCAGACCTGTTCACTAAGGCTTTACCACAGCAGCAGTTCGATTGCCATCTTGATTGTGTGGGATTAAAATATAAGGGCAATTGGCTTGAGTGCAAATGGGAGATTGAAACAAATATGCCCTCAAGCCAATCGATATATGTATTTTGATGGACTATTCTTTTATCTTCTAAACTCATGTAATGATATTTTATATTAATAAAGATATTTATTTCATCATATGCTGCATCTTAATTATATACTATATGATGAACCCCATAAATTAGGGTTATGATTTTGGGATTATTATAAGATCATGTCAGTGAGACCTAAAACCTTAAAACCCTAATTTTAAATATTCCTAGTCGATGAAACATTGAGTTGGGGATCAATGTTTTCAGTAAGACTGGCACATCCTATGTATGCTTGATGGAGAGGGTAATTGATCTCACAATCACTTGTGTATGACACTAATATAACGATATGGGTGCTCATTAGGGAATTAGTTTACTGAATTGATCCAACTCGAGAATATCTAATGGAGTCTTATCTACATGTCAATAGATGGTTCTCATGGTGGGAGTTATGCACGTAATCCTTTGATCTGAGACTACCATAGAACCTTGTATGCATGAATCCACATTTTCATTTATACTCATTCATGACTTAGTCATGTATGGGATGATCTAGATATGGTGGATTGCATATGGAGGATACGAGTAGATCAACAAGGAATTGATCACTCCTAGCAAGAGGATTCGCATCCTACTTGCTTCAATCGATTGATGATTCAAGAAGACTTTGATCAAAGCATGGCAAAAATTAGAAATGATTTTTAATGTTTCATTAATCGAATCATCATCATATGATTGGAAGAAAAAATGAATATGAAAATGGATTTAACATGATTCCATATCCATAGTCATATTCAGGATGTAGGGTGATTGAAGGATCCTATTGCATGGTAACTTTTCACTGAAGGATATTTTTGGTATTTTTATTAAAATTTTATTTCTTCTAGATAGATATGATACATTGCTAGATATCAATCGTGTCTTGTGGATTCGATCGAATTAAAGAGTTTAATTTGATTGTTAATTAGAAAGTATTCTAATTGATCGACCCGAGTTAGCTAGTCTTGACCTAAATCAGTTTGATTGAGTTCTAACCAAATTAGGTAAAATTACACCCGAATCTACTACTGGCTAGATGTCTAGCCCAATGGGTCATATACAAAGAGAATTGATCAAGGGTCTAACTGGATTAGATCATGTTTGCAGGTTGAATATGGTAGCACATATTGCAAACACTGGCACCAAGATTCAAATTAGATTCGAATCAGGTTCCAATTTGGGCTAAATAAATCAAATTTAAGACAAATCAAATTTGGCTAACTGATTGGATTGACCTTTGGCTTGATGACCAGGGTCTAGGCATCATCTAATAGCAACCCACATGCTAGAGACTCTCTCTCTTGGTGCATGAGGTTTTGATTTATGTGCTTGGGACATGTGGCACATGGAAGTGTTTTGATGCCATCTACCTTTGTTTATTTCATGTAAAATATATTATGTGAATTTTTGATGAAGAGAGGGCACAGTGAAGGGAAATCCTAATTTTTCGATCCAGGTTCGTCCAGATCTGATTAGATCAAGAGATATATTTCAAAAATTTTCTCTTGATCTCAATCAGATCTTGATATGTTTCAGATCTGATTCTTATTATAAAATAAAACAAGATAAATTAAATCAAATTCAATTTACCTGATTTGGGTAATCCTATTACCCTGTAGATGATCCTGATTGCAGCGGAAGGTTCTGGATCTTAGCCACGCAAGCGCCTGGCCTCTACCGGTATCCACTCGGGTTGGATCTGGAGATCCTCTTCTTCTCTATCACACCTCCAAAAATCAGATCTGGATCTGATCTGGAGGATCTTCAAAATTCTTTTGAAGATCTGCAGTCATCCTTTTGCAGCAGCGCAGTCTTCTTGCTTTTGATCGCCTTTCCTTGATCTGAATCGCACCAACCAAAGTCCAAAACACCTTTTGGACGTGGAGAGCAATGGGAGAAGAGACTATGGCGTGGAGAAGGAGGGGAGAGGCAGCCTTGGGGCGTGTCTAATAGCATTGGAATTAGGGTTGGGCGCAGGGTCTTATTTATAGACCTCTTGTGATCCAACTCCTCTTCCTCTCAATCAATCACAACCCTTTGTGAAATCAGATCTAAATCTGATTGGTTGGAATAGAGACCCCTGGATTCCTCCTTAGAGGGTGCCTAAGACCAGTCAAACTGGATTCTTAGTAGGACTCTGATTGGAATCCAAAAGGGAGGTGGAGTCCTTGTCCAACAAGGACTCCTAGGCGCCTCCTACTTGGGCTCACGCCACCCTTGGCGTGCGCCCTTCTCCTTGCCAGGTTCTGGCAGGGGGACAAGCCTCCACCAGCTCTCCAATAGGTGCATGACATGTGCTCAAAAGTCAAAGGGTCAATGGTCAACGTTTGACCAGTCAAAGGTAGACTTTTGACCAAAGTCAAAGAACAAGAAATGGCAGGTGACCAAAAATGGCAGGTAATGTCTTACAAATAAGACAACCTATTCTGACGTGGACAACCTCCAGTCAGACCATATGAAGGCCTCTGATTGAGCACAAACTCCTTTGGCTCAGTCAGGACAACTTATTTGTGATAGTAAAAGAAGAACGTTAGGTTCAATCGAGTGCTAGCACGATTTCCTTGAACCTAATTGAATCTCATTCAGATCAATTGAACTAGATCAGTTCAATTGATGATCACCAGATTCAAACCCTTGTTTGTGCGACCCTAGTTAGGTTCAGTTCTATATGGTAATGGGATATGTCATGATCTCTATCATAGACATCATCGAAACTCCTTTCGATGGATCAGAACTCTTCTGATTCGAACAGCTAGAATGATCGATCATCTAAATCATTCTAATTGCTCCCAAAATCCACCAGTGACACCTAGCAGTATATGGTGGAAACCCATCAGAGCTGAATGTGAACCTCTTGGTGCAGCTACCTGTATGATTAAGTTCTTCTATCTTGAGCCCCGATCAGATTAGGGTTAAGGTGAACTTGTCAAACCCTAGTCTCTGTCATATGATGTAATCATTCGATTCGAGTCCAATGTGAAAATCTAAATAGAAACTCTTTCTATTATTTCACTCTACCATGGCCATGGATTTCTGGACTTGATTCTCATGATCATCATAGGGCTACTCCTCTACCACCGAGGTAGATAGATCCCATCTTGATGCAATCCAGTTCCTACAATGAACATGTCACAGCCAACATACACCTCAGGGTTCCATATGGCTAGGAGACCGAGTAATGGTGTAGTCAAACTATAACACCCTCAAGGTGAACTGCCGATGCATCTCAGGTCAAAGAACCAGACACACTACTGCAGCATCGAGTCAGTCATTGACGAGAAGGTAGACTTCCTAATGACTACTCGAGGTGGTCACGCTCAGTGCCCTCGTTCTCTAACGAGTACCTATACTCTCACTCCGATGTCTCCACACCGTAGACTTAAGACTCATCTACTAAAGAGAAGCGATCGTACACCAACCTTCCGGATCAATCACCATCCTCGTGATGATCCTATGGTCGGGAGCTGTTTATGAGTTAATAATGATTATTCATGTCTTAAATTTTCAACTCTTGAAAATATGAATTATCATTACCATTAACTCAAAGGATGTATCACAGACACTAAATACACAGGTGTGATAGAAAATAACCCATTTCATTAATTATAGTCAAAATTATAATTTTGCCCCTAGAAGTGTATTACAAGTGTCAGCCAATTCTGGCTTCTAGGGCACATATATCTAACAATCTCCCACTTGTCCTAAAGCCAATTGGCTACAAGTCTAAGTCCCATCTTCTCAAGGTGGGCTTCGATCTTCTGCTGGCCCAACGGCTTTGTAAGTGGGTCTGCCACATTATCTGCGGAGTTGACTCTCTTGACCTCAATGTAACCTTTCTCAAGGTAATCGCGGATGAGATGATATCGCCGCTCAATGTGCTTGGACTTCTGGTGAGACCTCGGCTCCTTAGCAAGGGCTATGGCGCCATTGTTGTCGCAGTAAAGAGGAATGACATCTGATGGCATTACTCCAATTTCTGCAGCAAACTTCTTGTACCAGAATGCTTCCTTTGCAGCCTCTGATGCAGCTATATATTCTGCTTCCATGGTGGAATCTGCTATCACAGTTTGCTTGGAACTCTTTCAGCTGACAGCTCCACCATTGCACACAAACAGACTTCCAGATGTCGTCTTTCGATCATCTATATCAGACATGAAGTCCGAGTCTGTGTATCCTGAACTTGGAGTTCTCCGTTACCAAAGACCAACATTATATCCTTAGTTCTTCTCAAGTACTTAAGGATACATTTCACAGAAGTCCAGTGTTCTTCACCTGGATTTGACTGATATCTGCTTATGACACTCACAGCATGGGCTATATCAGGTCGTGTACATAGCATGGCATACATGAGGCTCCCTATTGCAGAAGCATAAGGGATCTTGCTCATGCGTTCTATTTCCTCAGGTGTGCTGGGGCACATCTTCTTGGAAAGATGAATACCATGTCTGAAGGGTATTAATCCCCTCTTAGAGTTTTCCATACTAAACCTCTTTAGTACTTCCTCTATGTACATCTTCTGTGAAAGTCCTAGCATCCTATTCGGTCTATCCCTATAGACCATAATTCCTAGAATAAAGGATGCTTCACCTAGGTCTTTCATGGAGAATTCCTTGGACAACCACATCTTGACTGATGTCAACATGGGAATATCATTCCCAATAAGGAGGATGTCATCCACGTACAATACGAGGAAGA
>QRFJ01003111.1:28896-144075 GCA_006176705.1 Cocos nucifera | reverse complement strand
CAACAGCTCACTGACCCTTTTGAAACAATGGTTTCTTCATTTTTGATGAAAACCAAAACTTTTTGATCACATCATTGAAATGAGTGTTCCAGCTCCGAGATGCTTGCTTAAGTCCAATATATGGACTTTACAGCTTGCAAACCTTGTGATCAGTATCACTGGTGTGAAACCTAGCGGCTGTTCCATTATAGAATATCTTCCTCAAGATATCATTTAGGAATGTCATTTTCACGTCCATCTTGCCATATTTCATAATCGAATAGGCTGCATAGCAAGCAATGTGCGGATGGATTTTAGCATAGCTACCGGGGAAAAGGTATCCTGATAGTCAATGCCTTCGCGTTGACTATACCTTTTGCCACCAATCTAGCCTTGAATGTCTCCACATTCCCATCTGCACCAATCTTTCTCTTGAAGATCTATTTACAACCCAATAGGTCACTATACCTTCTGGTGGATCTACAAGGTCCAGCTTGGTTTGAGTGCATCGAGTCGATTCTGACTTCATTACCTCAAGCCATTTCTCTCGGAGTCGTTACTGATATCGCCTCGTTGTAGGTTTTTGGGATCATCACCCATGAGCACCATACCTTATGAATAGGAAACATTTCCTCTACGTCCTCTGAAATAATCCTAAGTATCTTTCAGGGGGACGGGAAACTTCTTTCCGATCTACGAGGTGGAGGAGGTAGTGTTCTTATTGGCTCAACCTGATTTGGTTCCACTTGGTCCTTAGCTCTTTCCACTTGTGAGACTTTCTCATCAAGCTTAATCTGCTTTCCAATGCCGCTATCTTGAATAAACTATTTTTCAAGAATATGGCATGTCGACTCACAATCACATTGTGGTCTTCTGGAATGTGAAATAGTATCCTAATGTCTCTTTAGGATATCTATGAATCGAGCTCTAAAGGACCTAAACTCTAACTTGTCCGCTTGTTGTCTTTTGACATAAGCCGGACAACCCAAATTCTGAGATGACTCAGACTTGTTTCTTACCGTTCGTGCTAAATCTCATAACGTGTGGTGAAGGAACGGTTTTTAGAGGGAACCCTATTCAGTAAATAGATTGAAGAACCAGACACACTACTGCAGCATCGAGTCAGTCATTGACGAGAAGGTAGACTTCCTAATGACTACTCGAGGTGGTCACGCTCAGTGCCCTCGTTCTCTAACGAGTACCTGTACTCTCGCTCCGGTGTCTCCACACCGTAGACTCAAGACTCATCTACTAAAGAGAAGCGATCGTACACCAACCTTCCGGATCAATCACCATCCTCGTGATGATCCTATGGTCGGGAGCTGTTTATGAGTTAATAATGATTATTCATGTCTTAAATTTTCAACTCTTGAAAATATGAATTATCATTACCATTAACTCAAAGGATGTATCACAGACACTAAATACACATGTGTGATAGAAAATAACCCATTTTATTAATTATAGTCAAAATTATAATTTTGCCCCTAGAAGTGTATTACAAGTGTCAGCCAATTCTGGCTTCTAGGGCACATATATCTAACAATCTCCCACTTGTCCTAAAGCCAATTGGCTACAAGTCTAAGTCCCATCTTCTCAAGGTGGGCTTCGATCTTCTGCTGGCCCAACGGCTTTGTAAGTGGGTCTGCCACATTATCTGCGGAGTTGACTCTCTTGACCTCAACGTAACCTTTCTCAAGGTAATCGCGGATGAGATGATATCGCCGCTCAATGTGCTTGGACTTCTGGTGAGACCTCGGCTCCTTAGCAAGGGCTATGGCGCCATTGTTGTCGCAGTAAAGAGGAATGGCATCTGATGGCATTACTCCAATTTCTGCAGCAAACTTCTTGTACCAGAATGCTTCCTTTGCAGCCTCTGATGCAGCTATATATTCTGCTTCCATGGTGGAATCTGCTATCACAGTTTGCTTGGAACTCTTCCAGCTGACAGCTCCACCATTGCACACAAACAGACTTCCAGATGTCGACTTTCGATCATCTATATCGGACATGAAGTCCGAGTCTGTGTATCCCTGAACTTGGAGTTCTCCATTACCAAAGACCAACATCATATCCTTAGTTCTTCTCAAGTACTTAAGGATACATTTCACAGAAGTCCAGTGTTCTTCACCTGGATTTGACTGATATCTGCTTGTGACACTCACAGCATGGGCTATATCAGGTCGTGTACATAGCATGGCATACATGAGGCTCCCTATTGCAGAAGCATAAGGGATCTTGCTCATGCGTTCTATTTCCTCAGGTGTGCTGGGGCACATCTTCTTGGAAAGATGAATACCATGTCTGAAGGGTATTAATCCCCTCTTAGAGTTTTCCATACTAAACCTCTTTAGTACTTCCTCTATGTACATCTTCTGTGAAAGTCCTAGCATCCTATTCGGTCTATCCCTATAGACCTTAATTCCTAGAATAAAGGATGCTTCACCTAGGTCTTTCATGGAGAATTCCTTAGACAACCACATCTTGACTGATGTCAACATGGGAATATCATTCCCAATAAGGAGGATGTCATCCACGTACAATACGAGGAAGACAACAGCGCTCCCACTGACCCTTTTGAAAACACATGGTTCCTCTTCATTTTTGATGAAACCAAACTTTTTGATCACATCATTGAAACGAGTGTTCCAGCTCCGAGATGCTTGCTTAAGTCCATATATGGACCTTTGCAGCTTGCAAACCTTGTGATCAGTATCACTGGATGTGAAACCTAGCGGCTGTTCCATATAGATATCTTCCTCAAGATATCCATTTAGGAATGCCGTTTTCACGTCCATTTGCCATATTTCATAATCGAAATAGGCTGCAACAGCAAGCAATGTGCGGATGGATTTTAGCATAGCTACCGGGGAAAAGGTATCCTGATAGTCAATGCCTTCACGTTGACTATAACCTTTTGCCACCAGTCTAGCCTTGAATGTCTCCACATTCCCATCTGCACCAATCTTTCTCTTGAAGATCCATTTACACCCAATAGGTACTATACCTTCTGGTGGATCTACCAAGGTCCAGACTTGGTTTGAGTGCATCGAGTCGAATCTTCTGACTTCATTGCCTCAAGCCATTTCTCGGAGTCGATATCTGATATCGCCTCGTTGTAGGTTTTGGGATCATCACCATGAGCACCATTACCTATGAGGAACATTTCCTCTACGTCCTCTGAAATAATACCTAAGTATCTTTCAGGGGGACGGGAAACTCTTTCCGATCTACGAGGTGGAGGAGGTAGTGTTCTTATTGGCTCAACCTGATTTGGTTCCACTTGGTCCTTAGCTCGTTCTGCTTGTGAGACTTTCTCATCAAGCTTAATCTGCTTTCCAATGCCACTATCTTGAATAAACTATTTTTCAAGAAATATGGCATGTCGACTCACAATCACATTGTGGTCTTCTGGAATGTAGAAATAGTATCCTAATGACTCTTTAGGATATCCTATGAATCGAGCTCTAAAGGACCTAAACTCTAACTTGTCCGCTTGTTGTCTTTTGACATGAAGCCGGACAACCCCAAATTCTGAGATGACTCAGACTTGGTTTCTTACCGTGCCATATCTCATACGGTGTGGTAGGAACGGTTTTAGAGGGAACCCTATTCAGTAAATAGATTGAAGTTAATAATGAATGTCCCCAAAGAAAATCTGGGAGGTCTGTGAAGCTCATCATGGATCGAACCATATCCAATAGAGTCCGATTTCTCCGTTCTGAAACCCCGTTGAGTTGAGGTGTTCCTGGTGGAGTCCATTGAGAGACTATGCCATTTTCCTTAAGATAGTCTAGGAATTCCCGGCTAAGGTATTCACCTCCTCGATCTGATCGAAGAACCTTAATGGGTTTTCCAGTTTGTTTTTCTACTTCATGTCTGAATTCTTTGAACTTTTCAAAGGCTTCAGACTTGTGTCTCATAAGATACACATACCCATACCTAGACAGATCATCGGTAAAGGTAATGAAGTAGACAAAATTGCCTCTAGCCGGCACATCGAATGGGCCGCACACATCAGTATGTACTAGGGCAAGGAGATCTGTGGCCCTCTCCCCATGTCCAACAAAAGGGAGTTTAGTCATTTTGCCTTGAAGACAAGATTCACAAGTTGGATATGACTCAAAAGTCAATGGACTCAATAGCCCATTTTTCTCCAATTTGTTAATCCTATCTTCTGCTATATGACCTAATCTCAGGTGCCATAGATATCTGTCGTTTGGACTATCCCTAGGTCGTTTGGCATTCACGTTTTGCTCGATAGTTAAAACAGGTACATCAATATGCAACTGATAAAGACCATTAACAAGGAAACCATTTGCAATTTTATTTCTTTCATAAAGAATGTTACAATGGTCCTTAAAGAAGGTGATCACATAACCTTCTTGTGCTAAGCATGAAACAGAAATCAAATTCCTGCTAGCTGCAGGCACATAATAACAGTCTTTTAAAACTAAGTCTAAACCAGATGGTAATCGCAGAGGGTATGTTCCCACGGCTACTGCAGCAACTCTTGCTCCATTACCGATGCGTAGGATCATGTCTCCATCCCTCAGCCTCCTGCTATCCTCAAGACCCTGCATAGAAGTGCACAGATGAGCACTAGAACCAGAGTCAAGCACCCAACTGGATGCAGAAGAAACCGTAAGGTTAGACTCAATAACGAGCATACCTCCAGAAGGACCTTCCTTCTTGTTCTTCAGGGTGGCCAGGTAAGTAGGGCAGTTCCGCTTCCAATGGCCGTCGCTGTTGCAATGGAAACACTTTCCTTTGCCATCGACCTTCTTCTTCGGTTCTGCCTTCTTCTTCTTTGATCCTTCTACCTTTTGCTTTTTCACAGACTTCTTTTTCTTTCCATAAGACTTTCTTTTGGAAGAAGTCCGTTCCATAGCAAGAACTGAGCCTTTAGAACCTTTCATAGAAAGCTCAGCGGTAACCAGCATATTCATCAACTCGGCCAAGGAATTTTGAAGTTTATGCATGTGGTAATTCATGATGAATTGCCCATATGCATCAGTCAAGGATTGCAGAATAATATCGTTCTGCAAGTCCAAGTCCAACTTCACACCGAGCTTCTCAAGCTCTTCCATGTCCTTGATCATTGTCAGACAGTGATCTTGGACTGACTGCCCATCACGCATCTTAGCCTTAAAAAGTCATTTCGTGACTTGATATTTGGCTGCGCGACTCTGTTCACCAAACATCTCCTGCAGGTGAGCCAACATTTGGCGAGCAGTCCCGATATCTTCATGTTGGCGCTGGAGCTCATCAGACATCGAGCCCAACATGTAGTATCTGGCCTTATTGTCTTCGTCAATCCATTTTTCCAGAGACGCTCTCTGTTCAGTGGATGGACGAGCTGGTAAGGTGGGAGGGTCCTGGTCCAAAACATGTGTTAACTTCTCTGAACCCAAAACAATTTTGTAGTTCCTGAGCCAATCTTTATAATTGGGTCCAGTCAGTCTATGTGTGTCTAGGATACGTGCCAGTGGGTTGGACGCAGACATTTTCCTGTAGAGAGTCAAAGATTCTAGTTAGATACTGTAATTTTGACTTGACCAATTTGTTTAGGGATTTTATTTTTAAACAAATTAGCTCCCACTATTTTCTCGGATCCCTACACTCCCTCTTGTAGAGATGCGAAAATCTCCGCGATTGATGATTTCTAGTGGGTGGTGCGGTCTCACCAACTGACTCATCACCTCACCTAACAGTTATTGGTGATGGGTTAGCCAATGAGTGAACAACTCTTGTTCAATGATTCTCTAATCATGGTGCACCCAAACTTGGTCTCTAATTCATGAATCTCACCGTATCCGGAATATTGATCCACTCCTTAGTTAAGTCAGACCCACCATTTGCATAGACTGGGTTCCTAATTGGGTCTCTCACCGTATCCGAAATATTGAGCCCAACTCATCCTCCAGCCCATAGCATCCAATGCCTAATAGACATGGTTGCGTCTTCCCGGTGCAACTGAGCCACTGTATCCAGCCGAGAACAATCAACCCCGGGAAGGGCCCGCACGTCTACAATGGTGGAAGACCTCGGACTTAATCTTTTCTTAGGGAGAATTGATTCAGGTCTCATTAAACTAGACTTGGCTTAGTCATAACAATTATGACTAACCTAGTGGCATGGGTCAGCTCGGATTATTGACCACCTCAGATCAGAACTGTGTCAACAGATATGGCCAGGTAAGTGAGACCGGTGGAAGGAATATGCCGTTAACTCGCACAAGAACGCATTCAGGTCGAGTAGCTTCCAATTAAAAACCAGTCGGTCGTCTGTGCCAAACTTACCTTAGACACCAAATTGTTGAGTCAGAACCAATTGGGTTAGCCTACAATCCAGACTCTAACCTCTGAGCCTAATTAGGTCTTGCTTGATCGTGACTCGATCTTGACCCAGACTTAATCCTATTAGGCTGGTCAATTTAAGCATTGTTGATCCCATCTAACCAACTCTTGATTCGGTTTGATCAACCGCTTAGACCTAATTGAGCTACCCAAGCCCGAACCCAGTATTATGAATATGTCTTAGATCTGAAATTCTCAATTTTAGACCTAATTAATATTCCATAAACTTAATTCTTAATTAAGTTGGGTTCATAAACAAAATATGCACAATAAATCCTAGGGTTTCAGGATCTAGGGTTTTGCAGAAAGTAAGTTTTGGGTTTCTGATTAAGGACGAACACGCAGCACCCCTACACGTCATAAGAACACCCCATCGAATGGGAAGAGAGGGCCTTTAAACCCTTCTTCGTTCTTATGACCGGACGGCCAAGAGGAACGCCTTAATCAGGAACATGTAAATCTACAAAACAGTTATAGATCTATATCATATATCTCATATACAAATTTAGATCTAATCAAGGCATATTTTGCATACATCTCATGTATCAAATCATGCATGTTTTCAGATCTAAATTATCACATAATAATCTAAAAAATTAGATTTAAATTGATCTAATCAAAATAAATTCTAATCTAGACAATTATGTAGAACTATTCTACAACTAGTCTAGTCATGCATCTATCATATCTCATATGATATTTAAAATTAAATAATTTTTATTTGCTGTTTATCAGATGTTATTATAACACTTATAATATCAGAAAATAGTAAATAAGAAGATCTAAAATATGATTTAATCAGATTAAATCAAAGACATGCAAAACTATTCTATAGAACTATTCTATTCTAGAACTAGTCATGCATATCTTCATGTTCTTAGATCCAAATCATTTAATTTTAATTTTTCTGATTTCAGATCTGATCACATCTCATGTGACATCTGAAAATCACTTTATTTTCTAATTAAAATAAAATTAAAATCAGATCTAAACAATTTTAGAACCATGGCTCTGATACCAGTTGAAGGGAAATCCTGATTTCCCGGTCCAGGTTCGTCCAGATCTGATTAGATCAAGAGATATATTTCAAAAATTTTCTCTTGATCTCAATCAGATCTTGATATGTTTTAGATCTGATTCTTATTATTTTAATAAATAAAATAAAATAAGATAAATTAAATCAAATTTAATTTACCTGATTTGGGTAATCCTATTACCCTGTAGATGATCCTGATTGCAGCGGAAGGTTCTGGATCTTAGCCACGCAAGCGCCTGGCCTCTACCGGTATCCACTCGGGTTGGATCTGGAGATCCTCTTCTTCTCTATCACACCTCCAAAAATCAGATCTGGATCTGATCTGGAGGATCTTCAAAACTCTTTTGAAGATCTGCAGTCGTCCTTTTGCAGCAGCGCAGCCTTCTTGCTTTTGATCGCCTTTCCTTGATCTGAATCGCACCAACCAAAGTCCAAAACACCTTTTGGACGTGGAGAGCAAGGGGAGAAGAGACTATGGCATGGAGAAGGAGGGGAGAGGCAGCCTTGGGGCGTGTCTAATAGCATTGGAATTAGGGTTGGGCGCAGGGTCTTATTTATAGACCTCTTGTGATCCAACTCCTCTTCCTCTCAACCAATCACAACCCTTTGTGAAATCAGATCTAAATCTGATTGGTTGGAATAGAGACCCCTGGATTCCTCCTTAGAGGGTGCCTAAGACCAGTCAAACTGGATTCTTAGTAGAACTCTGATTGGAATCCAAAAGGGAGGTGGAGTCCTTGTCCAACAAGGACTCCTAGGCGCCTCCTACTTGGGCTCACGCCACCCTTGGCGTGCGCCCTTCTCCTTGCCAGGTTCTGGCAGGGGGACAGGCCCCCACCAGCTCTCCAATAGGTGCATGACATGTGGTCAAAAGTCAAAGGGTCAATGGTCAACGTTTGACCAGTCAAAGGTAGACTTTTGACCAAAGTCAAAGAACAAGAAATGGCAGGTGACCAAAAATGGCAGGTAATGTCTTACAAATAAGACAACCTATTCTGACTTGGACAACCTCCAGTCAGACCATATGAAGGCCTCTGATTGAGCACAAACTCCTTTGGCTCAGTCAGGACAACTTATTTATGATAGTAAAAGAAGAACGTTAGGTTCAATCGAGTGCTAGCACGATTTCCTTGAACCTAATTGAATCTCATTCAGATCAATTGAACTAGATCAGTTCAATTGATGATCACCAGATTCAAACCCTTGTTTGTGTGACCCAGTTAGGTTCAGTTCTGTATGGTAATGGGATATGTCATGATCTCTATCATAGACATCATCGAAACTCCTTTCGATGGATCAGAACTCTTCTGATTCGAACAGCTAGAATGATCGATCATCTAAATCATTCTAATTGCTCCCAAAATCCACCAGTGACACCTAGCAGTATATGGTGGCAACCCATCAGAGCTGAATGCGAACCTCTTGGTGCAGCTACCTGTGTGATTAAGTTCTTCTATCTTGAGCCCCGATCAGATTAGGGTTAAGGTGAACTCGTCAAACCCTAGTCTCTGTCATATGATGTAATCATTCGATTCGAGTCCAATGTGAAAATCTAAATAGAAACTCTTTCTATTATTTCACTCTACCATGGCCATGGGCTTTCTGGACTTGATTCTCATGATCATCATAGGGCTACTCCTCTACCACCGAGGTAGATAGATTCCCATCTTGATGCAATCCAGTTCCTACAATGAACATGCTATAGCCAACATACACCTCAGGGTTCCATATGGCTAGGAGACCGAGTAATGGTGTAGTCAAACTATAACACCCTCAAGGTGAACTGCCGATGCATCTCAGGTCAAAGAACCAGACACACTACTGCAGCATCGAGTCAGTCATTGACGAGAAGGTAGACTTCCTAATGACTACTCGAGGTGGTCACGCTCAGTGCCCTCGTTCTCTAACGAGTACCTATACTCTCGCTCCGGTGTCTCCACACCGTAGACTCAAGACTCATCTACTAAAGAGAAGCGATCGTACACCAACCTTCCGGATCAATCACCATCCTCGTGATGATCCTATGGTCGGGAGCTGTTTATGAGTTAATAATGATTATTCATGTCTTAAATTTTCAACTCTTGAAAATATGAATTATCATTACCATTAACTCAAAGGATGTATCACAGACACTAAATACACAGGTGTGATAGAAAATAACCCATTTCATTAATTATAGTCAAAATTATAATTTTGCCCCTAGAAGTGTATTACAAGTGTCAGCCAATTCTGGCTTCTAGGGTACATATATCTAACACATAGAAGAGTCCTTCTGCTAATGAATCTCTTTGTTGGTTATCTAGTATTTGGATAACTAAGGAGTCCTTGCCGTCCCCTCCCTTGAAGGCACCTCTTGGACCAAGTCAAACACCTTGAAGCATTGACTTTTCCATGCCCAAGATTCCCATGCCATCTTCTGATTTGGCACCATCATTTTAGATCTTTGGATCAATATTTAATGTTGATCAATGGTAGAAATTAATGGCACCAATATGAAAGTATTGCGACCCTTCGGAAGAAAGTTACGTAGAATTATACAAAGAGTCCTTCTGTTGCAAAGGCATCTCTTCATATTAATTCTTTGAATTCCATGTAACTTTTCTTTTTGATGGAGCATGATATTTTTGAAAGGGCTTGAGATGAGAATAAGGAATGGGCATTAAAAATTTTTGGATGCATCCCTACGTACATTATAAATAGGGATGTGCTTTGAGAGTCTAAGATAGAATTCAGAACTCTTCTTTCTTTCTTACCACTCTCCCTAGTTATCCAATTTCTTTCTTTCTTCCTTTGTTAAGACAAGTCCTAATTAAGGACAAAAGGTCTGCTTTAGGATAAGGACTTAGGAAGATTGTAAACGAAGACAAGGAGAAAAGAAAGAAAAGAAAGAGTAGGCTAGAAGGGTGACAGCAAAGGCTAGGAAAGGTTCTGCCCAAAAAATTAAAGTTCTTATCATAAAAATTTTGATTAAAATAATCAGAGCTGCTAGTATATTGATCAAGTCTCCATGTGGATCAACATTAAAGGATGAACACATGGGCACCTGGTGGAATCCCTGATGGACTACTACCGATGATCAGGGTCAAGTTAGGGTTTAGCAATCAAAGGTATGTTCCAATACCTTCATTTATGTTATAAATGCATATTTTATTATTTAAATTCTAATAAGATGGTTTTAGATTTTGTGTTTGATTTTATGATTTCATAATTTTGTTGGAATGCTCATTTTAATGATGTGATCAAATCATTTGGTTTCATCAAAAATGATGAGGAGCCATGTGTATTCAAAAGTTCAATGGGAGAGCTGTTATCTTCCTTGTACTATACATGGATGATATCATCCTAATTAGGAATGATATTCCGATATTGACCTCAATCTAAGTATGGTTATCTAAGGAGTTTTCTATGAAAGACCTAGAAGATGTATTCCTTATTTTGGAAATTAAGGTCTACAGGATCAGACTAATGAGGATGTTGGGTCTCTCACAAAATATGGACATAGAGGAGGTGCTGAAAAGGTTTAGCATGGAGAACTCCAAATCCATGGGCCTACAAACTCAAACTTTATGTCTAATATAGATGATCAAAAGTCCACAACTGAAAATCTATTACTGTGCAAAGGTGGTGCTATAAGCTGAAAAAGTTCCAAGCGGACAGTAATAGTAGATTTCACCAATGCACATCGAGCAGTATTTTCACCTCATCCATGATTACCTCGAGAAGCGATACATCAAGGTTAAGAGAGTCAACATCGTAGACAATGTGGTTAATCCACCGATGAAGTCTTTAGGCCAGTAGAAGATTGAAGCCAACCTTGAGAAGATGTTAGCTAGATTTATAGCCAATTGAATTTAGGTCAAGTGAGAGTTTGTTAGATGTGTGACCTAGAAGCTAGATTGGCCAACACTTGTAAAATATTTTTTAAGGCCATTTTCATAATTTTAATTTAAAATTAATAAAAGAAATATTTTATTCGATCACATTATGTATAAAGTGTCTATGATACATCCATTGATTTAATGAGCATGATAACACATATTCTCAAGACTTAAGAATTTATGACATGTGTTATCATAATTAATTCATAAATTGCTTTCGAACGTAAGATCATCATGAGGATGGTATTTGATCCAGAAGATTAGTGTACAATTATTTCTCTAGGATAGATGAGTCTTGAGTCTACGATGTGGAGATATCGGAGTGAGAGTATAGGTACCTGTTGAGAACAAAGGCACTAAGCGTGACCATCTTGAGAATTCAAAAGGGAGTCTACTTTCTCATCGATGACTAGCTTGATGTTACAGTTGTGTGTCTAGTTCTTTGACCTACGGTGCATCGGTAGTTCACCTTGAGGGTGTTATAGTTTGACTACACCATAACTAGGTCTTCTAACCATTCAAAATCTTAAGATATATGTTGGCTATAGCATGTTCGTTATAGGAATTGGATTGCACCAAGATGGAATCTATCAACTTGGTAGAGGAAGAGTAGTCCTATGATGATCATGAGATCGAGTCCTAAAATCTATGGCCATAGCAGTGTGAAATGATAGAAAGGAGTTTCTATTAGGGTTTCATATCGGACTTGAATCAATGATTCGTTCATATGACGGGTGTTGGCTTTGACGGGTTCATCTTAATCCTAATCCTATCGGAGCTCATGATAGAAGAACCCAATCACATAGGTCGCTGCACCAAAAGGTTTGCTATTGCTAGGTGTCACTGATGGATTTTAGGATCAATTAGAATTATCTTAATAATCGACGATTCTAATTAGATGAATCAGAAGAGTTCTGATCCGTCGAAAGGTATTTCGATGATATTGATGATGAAGATCATGATATGTCTCATTACTATATAGAACTGAACCTAACTAAATCACACAAACAAGGGTTTCGATCTAGGTGTCATCAATTAGGCAAATCCAGTTTGATTGATTTGGATTAGATCCAATTAGATTCGAGAAAATCATGCTAGCACATAATTGAGCCTAATATTCTTCTTCTATCATCTTTCTAGCTCCTCTCGATTGAGCCAAATTAGATTTGGCTCATCTAAAGTCTTGTATGTATTTATCCTAGTCTGACTAAAGCTTGTCCTAGTCTGAATAGACTTATCTTGATCAAAATAAGGCTTATCCAAATGAGATCAGGGCTTGTCCTATAATCATGAGTTGAAATTTGGATGAGGCTCATTGGAGAACCCTATATGGTTTTGTCATGATCTAGCTAGACCTTGTCTTAGCCTATTTAAGGATTGTCCTAAAAGAAATAGGCTTGTCTTAAATCCCATAAGATTGGAATAGGATAAGAGTTGTCTTAACCAAATCAAGGCTTGTCCTAAAATTTTGAGATGAAAATTAGACAAGGCTCTGTAGGGATTTGTCTTGATCTGACTGGACCTAGTCCTAGCTTGATCAAGGCTTGTCCTAACTTGATTAGAATTTATCCTAATTTCATTAGATGGGACTTGAAATGGGATTGTCTTAAATCCCAATAGATGGGAATAAGACAAGGGTCAAAGGTTGACCCGTATGCAGGAATTAAAGGACAGGAGGGTGCGCCCCCTAGAGATTTTCTAGGGGTGTGCACCCCCAGGCATTCCATGAAGAGGAAATGGGTGCACGTCCCTCCTTGGCCAATTTTCCCATATAGATAAGGTAGGGAGTCCCATTCAAATAGGATTGGAATGGGTCAATCTTTTGAATTTGGTTCAAATAGCTGGAGATAAGATGCTTGCACCAAACCATCTTAATCCTCTTATCTCCATGCCATTTTCTTAGTATTTTTTGCAACAAAATTAGAAGAAAAATGGTGTGGGGCATGGAGATCAGATTGGGAGTCCTTCTACTTTAAACAATTCAATTACTTAAAGCTCCAGGACTCCAGGGTGGCGCCTAGGTCTATATATTGGGCCATGTGCAAGCTATTTCGCATCCTAGTTTCTATACAATGAAGCCCTGCCCCTTTGTCCATCTCCATGCCTCCCTCTTCTACTCCTCTCCCTCTTCCACATCCAAAAAGGTTGGGAAAAATCAAAGATCAAAGTTGAGTCTCTGATCCTACAAAGCTGCATCACTAGTTCCCGGATCGAGAGATGAAAGTACTACAATCAAAGATTGGTTTGAAGGCATCCCCATTTTATTCTAGATTTGATCTTTTGAGATCAGATCTAGAAGGAGGAGACTTTCAGATCTAACCTGAGTGGATACTAGCAGAGGTCGGGCATGTGCATAGATTAGATTGGAACCTCGGATCAACATCAGATCATCACTATGGGTGAAGAGTTCATCCAATCAGGTAATAAATGTTATGACAATATTTATTCTATTTTAATTTTTATTTTTAGATCTATCTAATCAGATTTGAGAACTCTCAAATTTGATGGAATTAGATCAATATTGTAATAGAAAAACTAGTCTTTTTTCCTTCACAGGCGATCCTGAGCTCCACCTCAAGCTCATCGACCAAGAAGTTTGGACCAAAGGATTCAATGAAACTCCCCTCCCAAAAGGTTCTATAATTATTCTTTCCTAAATGCTCTAAAGACCCAAGTGCTGATGGAAATAAAGGAGCAGCTGCCAAGGTCAGAGAGAATGAAGACTCATCCAGCCAAGAGCGATCCTAATAAGTACTATCTCTACCATCATGACGATGATCATCATACTCAAGAATGTATCCAGTTTCAAGACGAGATCGAGGAGCTCATCAGGAGGGGCTGACTTGATTGATTCCTCTAATGTCAGCCAATAAGGAGAGAAGGTTGGCCAAAAGTCCTACCATAACCTAAACCTCCTTGGAGGGATGAGCCACATGGAGATCGGCCTCCACATGGATTCATCAACACCATTATTAGAAGACATCGACAGGGGGAGACCAATCGATCAGTAGAACCAACGAAGAGATAGAGGACTAAAGAATCCTTCACTTTCACTAAAAAGGAAGCATGGGGGGTTCAGTTTTTGCATAATGATGCAATTGTAGTTACTTTAAACATTGCTGACTATATGTACGCGGTATTTTGATTGATAATGAAAACTTTGTTGATATTTTATTTTATGATGTATTCACTAAAATGTCTCTACTTGATAGTCGCTTGGGGCCTATGAACTCCTCTTTGGTCAGATTCACCAGCGATGCTATACCGATTGAAGGAATAATTACTTTGTAAGTTGTGACAGGCCAATACCCAAAGCAGTCCAAGGCCCAAGTTGATTTTCTAGTGGTAAAAGCTCCCTCTGCCTATAATGCAATTCTTGGTCAACTTGATTTGAATGCACTTCAGGTAGTACTCTCAACCTACTATTTGAAGATGAAGTTTCCAATAGGGTATGGATCAGAGAAGTTAAAGGAGATCAAGCTTTGGCATGATACTATTACATCATTGCCTTGCAAGAAGGGAAGCAAACAGAGCCCTATCCTTTAGATGGACTTCATGCCCACGATGACTTGACTGAAGGATGGGGAAAACCTATTGACGATCTTGTTGTAGTTTCACTAAATGATGGAAACGAATATCATGCTGTTCAAATTGGCTCCAACTTGAGAGAAAAAGTCAGAAAGTAGCTCGTTGCCTTATTATGGAGGAATGCTGATGTTTTCATCTGGGTACCTACAGATGTGTCTGGGATTGATGCTAAAGTGATGGAATATCGCCTTGGTGTGGATCTCAAACATTGGCTAGGAAAATAAAAGAAGCACAGCTTTGTACTAGAGCAGCAGAAGTCCTTCATAGATGAAGTAGATGCTGACCCAAAGATTGATTTTTATAATGATAAAAAATTTTGAGTACAAATTATAAAGTCCAAATATGTTTATGAGAATGTATAGTTCCAAAATTTCAAGTACTCATCATTTTTCAAATCTTTTCCAACATCTTAATGAAGATTAAATCAAGTTAAGAAGGCAAGCCTAGCCTATAAATCAAATTGAAGAAAAAAAGCTGTTGAACAACTTTTGGCATGCTTGGCATGCATACTGAGCCGACCCAGTCCAAAACCGAGCCAGCCTAGTCTCAATGAAAACAGAAGATAAAAAGCATAGAAAGTATAAATTTTAGAATGTAGGGGACTGAGCCAATCCAACTATAAACTAAGCCGACCCAGTGAGACAGAGCTGACATAGTCTGAAATTGAGCCGGCCCAGTGCCTGTGACAGCTAGATTTTAGAACTGTAGCTTTTTCATCCCATAAGCTTTGCAATGGCTATTTTCTCTTCTCCAATGGCAACATTACCTTTAGAAGCCTATGTTAGTGACTTGTAATGGTGGAAAACCTCTGGAGTATATAAGAAAATACTTGGAGCATTAAGAGATAACTTTTGGAGAGTTTATTGAGTATCCATTAAGAAAGCAAGAAGAGTGAGCTGAAAAGAGTAAGAAAGGAGTGATTTTCAGACATTCTTTATCCTTCAAACATTTTCAAATCTGAGAGAAGTTAAGCCATCATTATTGAAGATCATCTCCTACTTTCTCAAGCATTCAAAGAGAAGAAATCAACCCTATAAGCAAAGCAATCTAAATTTTCTTCTCATGGATTTTGTAAAGCTTATTTTAAATTATATATTTTTTATTTTATTTTAAATTTCTTGGGGTGAGAAACTTGGGCTGGTCCAATCCTTGAGTTAGACATTGTATTGGTTTGATTAGTGAGCCAAGGGTAAAGTCAATCAGGGTTTATTGTTAGCCATGAAAAAAACAATCACTTATGAGCTTTTGGTTGGTGATCCAAAAAAAACTAACTAGATTGACTGTGAGCCTGAAAAACAATCGTGTACATTTTGATTGATGTGCTAAAAAAAATCAACTGAATTTGATTGTGATCCCAAAAAACAAGCAGACTATAATTCTTGTTGAGAATTATAGTTGAATTTCTAAGAAAATATACTTGGAGAGTGGACGTAGGTGCTGAGTTTGACACCGAACTACTATAAAATTTGTGTGTTTGTGATTATATGCTTTTGCTCTATTACTTTTATTCACTGTATATTATATAGCTAGTTTCATCTAAATACTTAATTAGTTTGAATTGCTCATATCTTAAGTTTAAATTTAAAATATCCAATTCACCCTCCCTCTTAGGTAGCCATACTTGGGCAACATGTGGTATCAAAGCAGGTACTCTAATATTTATTTATTGACCTAGCGGTCAAAAGGCAAAAGATCAATGTCAACCTAAATAGAATCTTTATTTAATGAAGATTATTCCATAGATAGACCTCTACTATTAAATGAATCAAATTACATAGATTGGAAAGCTAGAATGAAAATATTCATACAAGCACATGACTATAATTTATGAAAAATTATTGTTGATGGCTCTGAAAGGAATATGCCTTCAAGCCAATCAATTTTTTGACTGTTCCTTTTCTTCCAAACTCATGTAATGATATTTTTTAATAAAGACATTTATTTCATCATATGCAGTATCTTATTATTTATTTAAGATTATGATGAACCCCATAAATTAGGGCTATGATTTTAGGATTATGATGAGATCATACCAGTGAGACCTAAAATCTTAAAACCCTAATTTAAATATTCCTAGTTGATGCAACATTAAGTTAGGGATCAATATTTTTCGGTAAGACTAGCACATCTTTTGTATGCTCAATTAAGAGGGAGATTGATCTCACAATCACTTATGTATGACACTAATACAAAGATGTGGATGCTCGTTAGAGAATTAGTTCACTGAATTGATTCAAATTGAGAATATCTAATGGAGTCTTATCTACATTTCAATAGATGATTCTCATAGTGGAATTGCGCATATAATCCTTTGACCTGAAAATACCATAGAATCTTATATATATGAATCCATATTTCGGTTCATACTCATTCATCACTCAGTCATGTATGGGATGATCTAGATATGGTAGATTATATATGAAGGTTGTGAGTAGGTTAACATGGAATCGATCACTCCTGGTAAGAGAAAATATCATCTTACCTACTTCAAACAAATGATGATTCAGGAAGACTTTGATCAAAGCATGACGAAAATTTGAAATGATTTCGAATATTTTATTAAATAAATCATCATCATAAGATTGAAAGGAAAATGAATATGATATTGGGGTTGACATATTTCCATTCCCAGAGTCATATTCAGGATGCAGGAATATCGAAGGATCTAGTTGCATGGTAATTTTTGCTGAAGTATATTTTTGGTATTTTCATCAAAGTTTCACATCTTCTGGGAAGTCACGATACATTGCTAGATGTCAATTATGTCTTGTGGGTTTGATCAAATTAAAATTTTAATTTAATCATTAAATTTAAAAGTGTTCTAAATTAAGTCAAAATTGGGTTGGCTAGTTTTGACCTAAATCAGTTTGATTGAGTTCTAACCAGATTAGGTCAAATCACACCCAGACCCACTGCTAGTTAGATGTGGAACCCAATGGGTCACACACAAAGAGAATTGATTAAGGGTCTAATTGGATTAGACCATGTTTGCAAGATGAACATGCTAGCACATGTAGCAAACCCTAGCACCTGGATTCGAATTGGATTCGAATCAGCTTTCGATTTGGGCTAATTAAGGTTCGATTTGAGCCAAATAGGATTTGGTCTTGAATTGGATTAACCTAGACTAATTGGGCTTCAGTTGGGGTGCCACATACCTAAATCCCATGCACTAGAGAGTCTCTCTTTTGCGTGTTGGATATCTTTCATGTGCAAAGCATTTTTTATGCATAGAATTATTTGGCGCCTACCTTCTTTGACTTTTTTCATTTGTTATGTCGCATAAAAATTTTGAATAGCCATGGACATCAGATATGAAGTGATAAAGAGTCCTTCTATAAGTTAAAAACTTCATTTTCTTTTTAATTTTTATCGCCCATGATTCTTTGTTGCCCAAGACTCCTTGGCGCCCTGGACTCCATGCCGCCCACTCCTCTTTGATGCCTCTTGGACCAAGTCAAAGTCACTTGGGACTTTGACTATTCAAAGATTATCTCCACTTTTCTTGCTGAATGGGCATCCCTTTTTAGAGCCATTAAATCTTCTTTTTATGTGATCTAATGGATGAAAAGGGTGGCGCCAAAGATGAAATATTGCGACTCTTCGTAAATAACTTACGTAGAATTAGTGCAAGAGTCCTACTTTAAGGCACCTCTTGGACTAAGTCTACATCTCATTATTTTTTGATGAGGTGTGAGATTGGCTGAAGGGACATGAGATAATTTTTTTGAATGGGCATGAGAAATTGTGTGGCACCCTTACATACATTATAAATAAGGGTGCTCACCATGAGTCCGGTAGATATGAAAAAAATTATCTTTCTTTCTTACAAGAGTTTCTTTTGTCTAATTTTCTTTCTTTCTTTCTCTTGTCCATATCTTGTCCTTATAAGGACAAGAAGTCATCTAATGACTAAGAGATTAGGAAGAAAAATTAAGAAGACAAAGAAAAAAAAAGAAAGATAAGGAGAGGCAAGGAAGGTGACATAAAGGCTAAAAGAAGGTCTTGCCCATTTAATTAAAGTTTTTATTATTAGAATTTTAATTATATAAATCAAAGGTGCTATTGTTTTGATCAAGTCTCTGTGTAGAACAATGTTGGAGGGTGAACACGTGGGCACCTGATGGAACCCCTGACGGACTGCTGCTGGCGATCAGAGTCAATTTAGGATTTAGCGATAAGAGGTACATTCTAATTTTTTCTTTTATATTATAAATGCATGTTATATGATTTAATTGCTAATAAGGTGGTCCTAGGTTTCGGGTTTGGTTTATATGATTTCATATTTTTGCTTTGAAATCCATGCTTCTGCCCTGTACACCATTTCCCTATCAGTGGTATCAGAGCAAGCCTTATTAGGTTAAATCATATAATGCTTTGCTTATAATATAATGGCATAAATGAAAAGTATGATATATTATTTTTTTTATTAGCATGTTATTTATATATGATGAGATCATATTTTTAATTTATCATAATGAGATTATGATGTATATATTATTCTGTAAAGGTTGCCCTGACATAGTGGAAAAATATTCACTATATAATGATGGTTGTCCTAGAATAATTATACATGTTAATATATATATATTATTTATATATATATATATATATATATATGATATATATATAATTTATATATTATAATTGATGCTTTTATGCATTTAGTTTGAAATCAGAAATGTGCATCGAAGACCATTTAAATCCCTCTTTAAAAATTATATTAAGTTGTAGTGTAATTAATCTATAGCTGAATCAGTCGGGATGTCTAATTGATCAATCGATGTCTAGGATAAATGGTTCATGATTGGTAAAGAGAACGTGGCTTTTTTAATTGGTTCCGTTGTCTGACCTGAGCCAATTTATTGGTGTCTAAGAAAAGCAATGGGGGACTCCCACTTCTCTCCCACTTACCTGGTCGATTCGAATTAATTTAATTCTAGATTGAAATGCTTAGTATTATATTCACTACATTAAGGCCTTCCTTCATACTAGGTTCTTATTATGTCCAGAACCATATTAGTTTTGTTGTGTAACCATAAGATCTATCATGGGAATGATGTAATATTAATCTAGTGCATTGAGATGCTTACAGCATTTTGAATATACTTGCTTTGTTGTGTAACCACAAAAGCAGTTATATTTTATTTTGACTGTATAGAAATGAAGGGTTCTACTTAAACTAAAATATTAAAGTTTGTTGTGCTAACACAAGGCTATTAATGTTTTAGAGGCAAAAGTTTTTTTTTTTGAGAGTTGCATAAAATGCAATTGGAAAGAGTTTCCTACCTTTGAACTTATAACAGGTTTGTTGTGCAACCACAAGACCTTTTATAAGGAATTAGGATCTTATTCTCACTAAGAAAATCAATTAGAGGGTTATGATTTTTGATTAAATAGTGGGAGACATAATTAAATTAAAGTCCTAATTTAATTATGTTTGTCATCATGAGTTGTTTGCTTATGTATTGTTCTTTATTATATAGATTAAATGGCTTCTTCACTTTCATTGCATTCAATTTTGGATTCAAATAAATTGACTGGTCAAAATTATGTGGACTGGTTGAGAAACCTAAAAATAGTACTCAGTCAAGAAAAACTCTCCTATATTCTTGATGCCCCTGATCCTAAGCCATTAGAAAAAGATGCCACAGATGAAGATAAGTCCACATACAAGATGTGGCAAAATGATTCTTCTTACTGTCAAATGCATCATACTTGCCTCTATGAGTAATGAATTACAGAGGCAGCATGATGGCATGGACACTCAGTCCATATTGCTCAATCTAAAAGAACTTTATGGAGAGCATAGTAGAACTACTAGATATGAGATATCTAAGCAATTATTCCATGCAAGAATGACAGAAGGAACATCCATACAAAATCATGTTTTGATGGTAATTGACCTAATCACTCGATTAAGTCAATTAGGTTTTGTTATGGATGGAGAGTTAAGTCAGGATTTGATCCTGCAATCACTCCCAGAATCATTTTCTTAGTTTGTCATGATCTATCACATGAACAAACTGAATTCTTCCTTGCCTGAGAGCTATTAAATATGCTCAAGACAGCAGAAAGCCATATCAAGAAGGATAAGGCTCCTCTTCTTCTTGTGGATGGGATCTCCAAGAAGAAGGCAGGCAAAAAGGGTTCAAAGAGAAGGTTGAATACTAAAGATGGTATAAATAAGAAGAAAAAGGGGAAGAAGGTCTCTTGATAAATGACCTATTTTCATTATGGCAAAATAGGTCATTAGAAGAGGAATTGTAAGGCTTACCTTGCAACCATGAAGTCTGGTGCAAATAATGCACCAAAAGGTATTATGAGATACATACTATATTATCATTAAATTCTTTCATTTCAAATTCTTGGGTATTAGATACCGGCTATGGTTTTCATATCTGCAAATCTTTGCATGGGGCTGTAGAAAATTAAGAGTTTGAAGAAAGGTGACTTCAAGCTCTATGGCGCTGGAGGAGAGTCTATCCAAGCAGAAGCTGTAGGGACAAATATATTGAAGTTACCTTATGGGAAGATCTTAGAGCTTACAAATTATTATTATATGCCTAAGATCATTAGAAATATTATATCTATACCCTTGTTATTAAAATAAGGTTATAGTCTTAATGTAACGAGCGAAGGTTGCTCGATCAAATATTCTAATGAAAATATTTGTTTTGGCATATTTAGCAATGGTTTGTTGACTCTATGTTTGGATGACAATATATTTCATATTGATGAAAATAGAAAAATGTAAGAGAGATGACATAAATAATACTTTACTTTGGCATTATCGATTAGGTCATATTAGTGAGGCTAGGATTAACAAGTTATACAAAGAAAAGTTCTTTGATCCTTTTGATTATGAATCATTGAGGAACTTGTGAATCATGCCTCATGGGTAAAATGACCAAGATTCCATTTAGTGGACATGGAGAAAGGACAAATGAGTTATTAGGACTTGTACATACGGATGTATGTGGTCCTATGACAACTCAAGCCAGAGGAGGATACTCTTATTTTATAATGTTCACTGATGATTTATCTAGGTTTGGATATGTGTATCTTATGAAACACAAATCAGAAGCCTTTGATAAATTTAAAGAGTATCAAAGTATGGTCGAAAAATAAACTGGACAATGTATAAAAATCCTTCGATCTGATCGGAAAGGAGAATACTTATCTAGTGAGTTTCTAGACTATCTTAAAGTTAAAGAGATTCTCTCTGAATGGACACCTCCTTATACACCATAATTAAATGGTGTAGTCCGAAAGAAAAAATCGTACCTTATTAGATATGGTACGGTCCATGATGTGCTTCACTGAATTACCTATTTTCTTCTGGGGTCATGCCTTGGAGACTGCAATTTACATCTTGAATAGAGTACCTTCTAAATCTGTATCTAGTACTCCATATGACATATGGAGAAGTAAGAAACCTAATCTTAAGTATCTTAAGATATGGGGTTGTCCAGCATATGTCAAAAAAAATTTTGGACATAAACTTGATGCTAGATCAGATAGATGTCTATTTATAGGATATCCTAGAAATAGTATAGGATATTTATTCTACCATCCTACTGAACAAAAGGTATTTGTAAGTAGGCATGCCACTTTCATGGAAAAAAGAATTTATCCTAGAAAAGGATAGTGGCAGAAATATTGAACTTAGTGAAGTTCAAGAAAAACAAATAGAAATTTCTCAACCATATAATCACATAAAAGAACCAGAACACATAACTCCTATCCGTAGGTCTAAAAGAGTACGAAATACACCTGTGAGGTATGGTTTCATTATTGAGAATAATGAAGCCCAAGTCATTGAGAATGATGAACCTCTGACCTATACAGGAAGCAGTCAAAAGTAAGGACTCTTACAAATGGCTGGCTGCCATGCAATCCAAAATAGAATCCATGCACACCAACAAAGTATGGACTTTGGTGGATGCACCAGAGGATATAAATCCTATTGGATGTAAATGGATTTTTAAGAAAAAGATTGGAGCTGATGGTCAAATTGAAACCTATAAGGCCAGATTGGTGGCTAAGGGTTTTAGGCAAAAATAGGGGATTGATTATGATGAAACATTTTCACCTATTGCCATGCTCAAATCTATTTGGATTATGCTTGCTATAGCAGCATACCACGACTATGAAATATGGCAAATGGATGTAAAGACTGCCTTCCTTAATGGTTTCCTTGAGGAGGAGGTCTATATGTCACAGCCAGAGGGATTTGAGTCAAATGAGAGACCAAATCAGGTATGCAAGCTTAAGAGATCCATTTATGGATTAAAGCAAGCATCAAGGAGTTGGAACATCCATTTTGATGAAACAGTAAAAGAGTTTGGTTTTATCAAGAATGTTGATGAACCATGTGTGTACAAGAAAACTAGTGGAAGAACCATAGTCTTCTTGGTTCTGTATGTAGATGACATACTCCTCATTGGGAATGATATCCCAATGTTACAATCAGTCAAATTATGGCTATCAAATAAGTTTTTCATGAAAGATTTGGGAGAAGCATCCTATATACTAGGAATAAAGATCTATAGAGATAGATCTAAGAGGATGCTAGACTTGTCCCAATCTAGGTATATTGACTTAGTACTGAAAAGATTCAGTATGGATGGGAGTAAGATAGGTTACTTACCCATGAGTCAAGGCATACATCTCTCTAAAAAGATGTCTCCAAAGACACCTGAAGAGAGAAATAGAATGTGTTCTATTCCTTATGCTTCGACTATTGGATCAATAATATATGCCATGTTATGTACAAGGCCTGATGTTGCTTATACTTTAGGCATTGCAAGTAGATTTCAAGCTGATCGAGGAGAGGATCATTAAAAAGTTGTGAAAAATATTCTTAAGTACTTGAGGAGGACAAAAGATATTTTTCTTATATATAGTGGTTCTGATCTTAAACTAGAAGCATATTCTGACTCTAGTTTCCAATCAGACCTAGATGATAGCAAATCCATTTCAGGATATGTCTTTACTCTGAATGAAGGAGCAGTAAGTTAGAAGAGTACTAAGCAGCCAACTATAGCTGACTCAACCACTGAAGTAGAATACATATTTGCAAGTGATGCCGCCAAGGAAGCTGTCTAGTTGAAGAAGTTCATCACTGAATTGGGTGTTATTCCTAAAATTAAGTACTAGTACCACTTTACTGTGATAATACTGGAGTTGTTGCTCAAGCAAAGGAACCAAGGTCTCATCCTAAATCCAAACACATTCTGAGATGCTTCCATCTCATTCGTGAAATTATTGAAAGACAAGATGTAGTCATAGAACAAGTTGACACAAAGAAATACATAGCAGACCCATTCACTAAGGCTTTACCACTGCAACTATTTGATTGTCACCTTAATTGTATGGGATTAAAATATAAGGGTGATTGGCTTTAGTGCAAGTGAAAGATTGAAAGGAATATGCCCTCAAGCCAATCAATTTTTGGGCTATTCTTTGTCTTCCAAACTCATTATATTTTTTAATAAAGGCATTTATTTCATCATATGCAGTGTCTTATAATTTATTTAAGATTATGATGAATTCCATAAATTAGGGCTATGATTTTAGGATTATGATGAGATCATACTAGTGAGACCTAAAACCTTAAAACCCTAATTTAAATATTCCTAGTCGATAGGACATTAAGTTAGGGATCAATGTTTTTCGGTAAGACTAGCACACCTTTTGTATGCTCAATTGAGAGTGTGATTGATCTCACAATCACTTGTGTATAACACTAATACAAAGATGTGGGTGCTCATTAGAGAATGAGTTCACTGAATTGATCCAAATTGAGAATATCTAATGGAGTCTTATCTACATGTCAATAGATGATTCTCATAGTGGAATTGTGCATATAATCCTTTGACCTAAAACTACCATAGAATCTTATATATATGAATCTATATTTTGGTTTATACTCATTCATGACTCAGTCATGTACAGGATGATCTGGATATGGTAGATTATATATGAAGGTTGTGAGTAGGTTAACATGGAATCGATCACTCCTAGTAAAAGGAAATAGCATCCTACCTGCTTCAAACAAATGATGATTCAGGAAGACTTTGATCAAAGCATGATGAAAATTAGAAATGATTTCTAATATTTCATTAAACAAATTATTATCAAAAGATTGAAAGAGAAATGAATATGATATTGGGGTTGACATATTTTCATACCCAGAGACATATTCAGGATGTAGGAAGATTGAAGGATCTAGTTGCATGGTAATTTTCACTGAAGGATATTTTTGGTATTTTTATCAAAATTTCATATCTTTCAGGAAGTCATGATGTGTTGCTAGATGTCAATCATGTCTTGTGGATTCGATCAAATTAAAATTTTAATTTGATCATTAAATTAGAAAATTTTCTAAATTAAGTCAAAATTAGGTTGGCCAGTTTTGACCTAAATCAATTTTGTTGAGTTCTAACCAGATTAGGTCAAATCACACCCAGACCCACTATTGGTTAGATGTGGAACCCAATGGGTCACACACAAAGAGAATTGATTAAGGGTCTAATTGGATTAGACCATGTTTGCAAGATGAACATGCTAGCACATTTTGCAAACCCTAGCACCTGGATTTGAATCGGCTTCCGATATGCGCTAATTAAGTACCGATTTGAGCCAAATAGTATTTGGTCTTGAATTGGATTAACCTAGAGTGATTGGGCTTCAGTTGGGGTGCCACATAACTAAATCCCACATGCCAAACAGTCTCTCTCTTGCGCGTGGGAAGTCTTTCATCCGTAAAGCATTTTTGATGCATAGAATTAGTTGGCGCCTACCTTCTTTGACTTTTTTCATTTGTTGTGTCGCGTAAAAATTTTGAATAGGCATGGACATTTGATATGGGGTGATAAAGAGTTTTTCTACAAGTTAAAAACTCCATTTTCTTTTTAATTTTTGTCACCCAGGATTCTTTGTCGCCCAAGACTCCTTGCCGCCCTGGACTCCATGCCTCCCACTCCTCCATGACGCCTGTTGAACCAAGTCAAAGTCTCTTGGGACTTTGACTATTCAAAGATCATCTCCATGCCATCTTGCTGAATGGGCATCCTTTTTTAGAGCCATTGGATGGCCTTTTTATCTGATCTAATGGATGAAAAGGGTGGCGCCAAAGATGAAATATTGCGACTCTTCGTAAATAACTTACGTAGAGTTAGTCCAAGAGTCCTGCTTTAAGGCACCTCTTGGACTAAGCCTACATCTTGTTATTTTTTGATGAGGTGTGAGATTGGCTGAAGGGACATGAGATAATTTTTTTGAATGGGCACGAGAAATTATGTTGGCATCCTTACGTACATTATAAATAAGGGTGCATACCATGAGTCCGATAGATGTGAAAAAATATATCTTTCTTTCTTACAAGAGTTTCTTTTGTCCAATTTTCTTTCTTTCTTTCTCTTGTCTAGACCTTGTCCTTATAAGGACAAGAAGTGATCTTAAGACTAAGAGAATAGGAAGGAAAATTAAGAAGACAAAGAAAAAAAAGAAAGATAGATAAGGAGAGGCAAGGAAGGTGACATAAAGGCTAAAAAAAGATCTTGCTCATTTAATTAAAGTTTTTATTATTAAAATTTTAATTATATAAATTAGAGGTGCTGGTGTCTTGATCAAGTCTCTGTGTGGGTCAATATTGGTGGATGAATATGTGGGCATCTGGTGGAATTACTGACGGATTGCTGCTGGCGATCAGAGTCAATTTAGGGTTTAGTGATAAGAGGTATGTTCTAATATTTTTTTTTATATTATAAATGCATGTTATATGATTTAATTGCTAATAAGATGGTCCTAGGGTTCGGGTTTGGTTTATATGATTTCATATTTTTACTTTGAAAAGCGTGCTTTCGCCCTGTACACCATTCCCTTCATTGGTATCAGAGCAAGCCTTATTAGGTTAAGTCATATAATGCTTGGCTTATAATATAATGGCATAAATGAAAAATATGATATAATATTTTTAGCATGTTTTTATATATGATGAGATCATATTTTTATTTATCATAATGTGATTATGATGTATATATTATTCTATGAAGGTTGCCCTGACATAGTGAAAAATATTCACTATGTATTGATGGTTGTCCTAGATTAATTATACAAGTTAATATATACATACATACATACATACATATATATATATATATATATATATATATATATATATATATACACATACATACATACATATATATATATATAAATTTTTCATAATTGATGCTTTTATGCATTTAGTTTTAAATCAGAATGTGCATCGAGACCATTTAAATCCCTCTTTATAAATTATATTAAGTTGTAGTGTAATTAATCTATAGTTGAATCAGTCGGAATGTCTAATTGATCAATCGATGTCTAGGATAAATGGTTCATGATTGGTAAAGAGAACGTAGTTTTTTAATTAGTTCCGTTGTCTGATTTGGCCAATTTATTGGTATCTAAGAAAAGCAATGGGGGCACTCCCACTTACCTGATCGATTCGATTAATTTAATACTAGATTGAAATGCTTAGTATTATATTCACTACATTAAGGCCTTCATTCTAGGTTCTTATTATGTCTTGAACCATATTAGTTTTATTGTGTAACCATAAGATCTATTATGGAGAATGATGTAACATTAATCTAGTGCATTGAGCTGCTTACAGCATTTTGAATATACTATTTTGTTGTGTAACCACGAAAGCAGTTATATTTCATTTTGATGGAATAAAAATGAAGGGTTCTACTTAAACTAAAATATTAAAGTTTGTTGTGCTAACACAAGGCTATTAATATTTTAGAGGCAAATTTTTATTTTTTTTTAGAGTTACATAAGATGCAATTGGAAAGAGTTTCCTACCTTTGAACTTATATCAGGTTTGTTGTGCAACCACAAGACCTTTTATAAGAAATTAGGATCTTATTCTCACTAAGAAAATCAATTAGAGGGTTATGATTTTTTGATTAATCAGCGGAAGACATAATTAAAATCCTAATTTAATTATGTTTGTCATCATGAGTTGTTTGCTTATGTATTGTTCTTTATTATGTAGATTAAATGGTTTCTTCACTTTCATTGTGTTCAATTTTAGATTCAAATAAATTGATTGGTCAAAATTATGTGGACTAGTTGAGAAACCTAAAAATAGTACTCAGTCAAGAAAAACTCTCCTATATTCTTGATACCCCTGATCCTATGCCATTAGGATAACGTAACATAGATGAAAATAAGTCCACATACAATATGTGGCAAAATAATTCTCTTACTATCAAATACATCATACTTGCCTCTATGAGTAATGAATTATAGAGACAGCATGATGGCATGGACACTCAGTCCATATTGCTCAATCTAAAAAAACTTTATGGAGAGCATAGTAGAACTGCTAGATATGAGATATCTAAGCAATTATTTCGTGGAAGAATGATAGAAGGAACATCCATACAAAATCATGTTTTGATGGTAATTGACCTAATTATTAGATATATGTGCCCTAGAAGCCAGAATTGGCTGACACTTGTAATACACTTCTAGGGGCAAAATTGTAATTTTGACTATAATCAATAAATGGCTTATTCTCTATCACATATGTGTATTTAATGTTTGTGATACATCCTTTAAGTTAACGGTAATGATAATTCATATTTTCAAGAGCTGAAAATTTAAGACATGAATAATCATTATTAACTCACAAAATGCTTCCGATCATAGGATCATCACGAGGATGGTGATTGATCTGAAAGGTTGGTGTACAATCGCTTCTCTTTAGTAGATCAGTCTTGAGTCTATGGTGTGGAGACACCGGAGCGAGAGTACAGGTACTCGTTAGAGAATGAGGGCACTGAGCGTGACCACCTCGAGTAGTCATTAGGAAGTCTACCTTCTCGTCAATGACTGACTCGATGCTGCAGTAATGGTGTGTCTGGTTCTTTGACCTGAGGTGCATCGATAGTTCACCTTGAGGGTGTTATAGTTTGACTACACCATAACTCGGTCTCCTAGCCATATCGGAACCCTGAGGTGTATGTTGGCTATAGCATGTTCATTGTAGGAACTGGATTGCATCAAGATGGAATCTATCTACCTCGGTGGTAGAGGAGCAGCCCTATGATGATCATGAGAATCAAGTCCTAGAAGCCCATGGCCATGGCAGAGTGAAATAATAGAAAGAGTTTCTATTTAGCCTTTCACATCGGACTTGAATCGAATGATTACATCATATGACAGAAACTAGGGTTTGACGAGTTCACCTTAACCCTAATCTGATCGGGGCTCAAGATAGAAGAACTTAATCACACAGGTAGCTGCACCAAGAGGTTCGCATTCAGCTCTGATGGGTTGCCACCATATACTGCTAGGTGTCACTGGTGGATTTTGGGAGCAATTAGAATGATTTAGATGATCGATCATTCTAGCTGTTCGAATCAGAAGAGTTCTGATCCATCGAAAGGAGTTTCGATGATGTCGATGATAGAGATCATGACATATCCCATTACCATACAGAACTGAACCTAACTGGGTCACACAAACAAGGGTTTGAATCTGGTGATCATCAATTGAACTGATCTAGTTCAATTGATCTGAATGAGATTCAATTAGGTTCAAGAAAATCGTGCTAGCACTCGATTGAACCTAACGTTCTTCTTTTACTATCATAAATAAGTTGTCCTGACTGAGCCAAAGGAGTTTGTGCTCAATCAGAGGCCTTCACTATGGTCTGACTGGAGGTTGTCCAAGTCAGAAAAGGTTGTCTTATTTTGTAAGACAATTACCTACCATTTTTGGTCACCTGCCATTTCTTGTTCTTTGACTTTGGTCAAAAGTCTGACCTTTGACTGGTCAAACGTTGACCATTGACACCTTTGACTTCTTGACCACATGTCATGCACCTATTGGAGAGCTGGTGGGGGCTTGTCCCCCTGCCAGAACCTGGCAAGGAGGAAGGGCGCACGCCACCCTTGGCGTGTGCCCAAGTAGGAGGCGCCTAGGAGTCCCTTGTTGGACAAGGACTCCATCCTCCTTTTTGGATTCCAATCAGAGTTCTACTAAGAATCCAAGTTTGACTGGTCTTAGGCGCCCTCTAAGGAGGAATCCAGGGGTCTCTATTCCAACCAATCAGATTTAGATCTGATTTCACAAAGGGTTGTGATTGGTTGAGAAGGAAGAGGAGTTGGATCACAGCATAGGTCTATAAATAAGACCCTGCGCCCAACTCCTAAATTCCAATGCTATTAGACACGCCCCAAGGCTGCCTCTCCCTCTCCTTCTCCATGCCATAGTCCATCTTCTCCCTCTTGCTCTCCACGTCCAAAAGGTGTTTTGGATCTTAGGTTGGTGCGAATCTCAGATCAGAGGAAAGGCGATCAAAAGCTAAGAAAGGCTGCGCTGCTGCAAAAGGACGACTGCAGATCTTCAAAAGGTAGTTTTGAAGATCCTCCAGATCAGATCCAGATCTAATTTTTGGAGGTGTGATAGAGAAGAAGAGGATCTCCAGATCCAACCCGAGTGGATATCCGGTAGAGGCCAGGCGCTTGCGTGGCTAAGATCCAGAACCTTCCGCTGCATTATCAGGATCATCTACAGGGTAATAGGATTACCCAAATCAGGTAAATTAAATTTGATTTAATTTATCTTAATTTTATTTTATTTATTAAAATAATAAGAATCAGATCTAAAACATCCAAGATCTGATTGAGATCAAGAGAAAATTTTTGAAATATATCTCTTGATCTAATCAGATCTGAACGAACCTGGACCGGGAAATCAGGATTTCCCTTCAACTGGTATCAGAGCCATGGTTCTAAAATTGTTTAGATCTGATTTTAATTTTATTTTAATTAAAAAATAAAGTGATTTCAGATGTCACATGAGATGTGATCAGATCTGAAATCAGAAAAAATTAAAATTAAATGATTTGGATCTAAGAACATTAGAAGATATGCATGACTAGTTCTAGAATAGAATAGTTCTATAGAATAGTCTTTGCATGTCTTTGATTTAATCTGATTAAATCATATTTTAGATCTTCTTATTTACTATTTTCTGATATTATAAGTGTTATAATAACATCTGAAAAATAGCAAATAAAAATTATTTAATTTTAAATATCATATGAGATATGATAGATGCATGACTAGACTAGTTGTAGAATAGTTCTACATAATTGTCTAGATTAGAATTTATTTTGATTAGATCAATTTAAATCTAATTTTTTAGATTATTATGAGATAATTTAGATCTGAAAATATGCATGATTTGATACATGAGATGTATGCAAAATATGCCTTGATTAGATCTAAATTTGTATATGAGATATATGATATAGATCTATAACTATTTTGTAGTATTTACATGTTCCTGATTAAGGCGTTCCTCTTGGCCGTCCGGTCATAAGAACGAAGAAGGGTTTAAAGGCCCTCTCTTCCCATTCGATGGGGTGTTCTTATGACGTGTAGGGGTGCTGCGTGTTCGTCCTTAATCAGAAACCCAAAACTTACTTTCTGCAAAACCCTAGATCCTGAAACCCTAGGATTTATTGTGCATATTTTGTTTATGAACCCTAACTTAATTAAGAATTAAGTTTATGGAATATTAATTAGGTCTAAAATTGAGAATTTCAGATCTAAGACATATTCATAATACTGGGTTCGGGCTTGGGTAGCTCAATTAGGTCTAAGCGGTTGATCAAACCGAATCAAGAGTTGGTTAGATGGGATCAACAATGCTTAAATTGACCAGCCTAATAGGATTAAGTCTGGGTCAAGATCGAGTCACGATCAAGCAAGACCTAATTAGGCTCAGAGGTTAGAGTCTGGATTGTAGGCTAACCCAATTGGTTCTGACTCAACAATTTGGTGTCTAAGGTAAGTTTGGCACAGACGACCGACTGGTTTTTAATTGGAAGCTACTCGACCTGAATGCGTTCTTGTGCGAGTTAACGGCATATTCCTTCCACCGGTCTCACTTACCTGGCCATATCTGTTGACACAGTTCTGATCTGAGGTGGTCAATAATCCGAGCTGACCCATGCCACTAGGTTAGTCATAATTGTTATGACTAAGCCAAGTCTAGTTTAATGAGACCTGAATCAATTCTCCCTAAGAAAAGATTAAGTCCGAGGTCTTCCACCATTGTAGATGTGCGGGCCCTTCCCGGGGTTGATTGTTCTCGGCTGGATACAGTGGCTCAGTTGCACCGGGAAGATGCAACCATGTCTATTAGGCATTGGATGCTATGGGCTGGAGGATGAGTTGGGCTCAATATTCCGGATACGGTGAGAGACTCCAATTAGGAACCCAGTCTATGCAAATGGTGGGTCTGACTTAACTAAGGAGTGGATCAATATTCCGGATACGGTGAGATTCATGAATTAGAGACCAAGTTTGGGTGCACCATGATTAGAGAATCATTGAACAAGAGTTGTTCACTCATTGGCTAACCCATCACCAATAACTGTTAGGTGAGGTGATGAGTCAGTTGGTGAGACCGCACCACCCACTAGAAATCATCAATCGCGGAGATTTTCGCATCTCTACAGAGGGAGTGTAGGGATCCGAGAAAATAGTGGGAGCTAATTTGTTTAAAAATAAAATCCCTAAACAAATTGGTCAAGTCAAAATTACAGTATCTAACTAGAATCTTTGACTCTCTACAGGAAAATGTCTGCGTCCAACCCACTGGCACGTATCCTAGACACACATAGACTGACTGGACCCAATTATAAAGATTGGCTCAGGAACTACAAAATTGTTTTGGGTTCAGAGAAGTTAACACATGTTTTGGACCAGGACCCTCCCACCTTACCAGCTCGTCCATCCACTGAACAGAGAGCGTCTCTGGAAAAATGGATTGACGAAGACAATAAGGCCAGATACTACATGTTGGGCTCGATGTCTGATGAGCTCCAGCGCCAACATGAAGATATCGGGACTGCTCGCCAAATGTTGGCTCACCTGCAGGAGATGTTTGGTGAACAGAGTCGCGCAGCCAAATATCAAGTCACGAAATGACTTTTTAAGGCTAAGATGCGTGATGGGCAGTCAGTCCAAGATCACTGTCTGACAATGATCAAGGACATGGAAGAGCTTGAGAAGCTCGGTGTGAAGTTGGACTTGGATCTGCAGAACGATATTATTCTGCAATCCTTGACTGATGCATATGGGCAATTCATCATGAATTACCACATGCATAAACTTCAAAATTCCTTGGCCGAGTTGATGAATATGCTGGTTACCGCTGAGCTTTCTATGAAAGGTTCTAAAGGCTCAGTTCTTGCTATGGAACGGACTTCTTCCAAAAGAAAGTCTTATGGAAAGAAAAAGAAGTCTGTGAAAAAGCAAAAGGTGGAAGGATCAAAGAAGAAGAAGGCAGAACCGAAGAAGAAGGTCGATGGCAAAGGAAAGTGTTTCCATTGCAACAGCGACGGCCATTGGAAGCGGAACTGCCCTACTTACCTGGCCACCCTGAAGAACAAGAAGGAAGGTCCTTCTGGAGGTATGCTCGTTATTGAGTCTAACCTTACGGTTTCTTCTGCATCCAGTTGGGTGCTTGACTCTGGTTTCTAGTGCTCATCTGTGCACTTCTATGCAGGGTCTTGAGGATAGCAGGAGGCTGAGGGATGGAGACATGATCCTACGCATCGGTAATGGAGCAAGAGTTGCTGCAGTAGCCGTGGGAACATACCCTCTGCGATTACCATCTGGTTTAGACTTAGTTTTAAAAGACTGTTATTATGTGCCTGCAGCTAGCAGGAATTTGATTTCTGTTTCATGCTTAGCACAAGAAGGTTATGTGATCACCTTCTTTAAGGACCATTGTAACATTCTTTATGAAAGAAATAAAATTGCAAATGGTTTCCTTGTTAATGGTCTTTATCAGTTGCATATTGATGTACCTATTTTAACTATCGAGCAAAACGTGAATGCCAAACGACCTAGGGATAGTCCAAACGACAGATATCTATGGCACCTGAGATTAGGTCATATAGCAGAAGATAGGATTAACAAATTGGAGAAAAATGGGCTATTGAGTCCATTGACTTTTGAGTCATATCCAACTTGTGAATCTTGTCTTCAAGGCAAAATGACTAAACTCCCTTTTGTTGGACATGGGGAGAGGGCCACAGATCTCCTTGCCCTAGTACATACTGATGTGTGCGGCCCCATTTGATGTGCCGGCTAGAGGCAATTTTGTCTACTTCATTACCTTTACCGATGATCTGTCTAGGTATGGGTATGTGTATCTTATGAGACACAAGTCTGAAGCCTTTGAAAAGTTCAAAGAATTCAGACATGAAGTAGAAAAACAAACTGGAAAACCCATTAAGGTTCTTCGATCAGATCGAGGAGGTGAATACCTTAGCCGGGAATTCCTAGACTATCTTAAGGAAAATGGCATAGTCTCTCAATGGACTCCACCAGGAACACCTCAACTCAACGGGGTTTCAGAACGGAGAAATCGGACTCTATTGGATATGGTTCGATCCATGATGAGCTTCACAGACCTCCCAGATTTTCTTTGGGGACATTCATTATTAACTTCAATCTATTTACTGAATAGGGTTCCCTCTAAAACCGTTCCTACCACACCGTATGAGATATGGCACGGTAAGAAACCAAGTCTGAGTCATCTCAGAATTTGGGGTTGTCCGGCTCATGTCAAAAGACAACAAGCGGACAAGTTAGAGTTTAGGTCCTTTAGAGCTCGATTCATAGGATATCCTAAAGAGTCATTAGGATACTATTTCTACATTCCAGAAGACCACAATGTGATTGTGAGTCGACATGCCATATTTCTTGAAAAATAGTTTATTCAAGATAGTGGCATTGGAAAGCAGATTAAGCTTGATGAGAAAGTCTCACAAGCAGAACGAGCTAAGGACCAAGTGGAACCAAATCAGGTTGAGCCAATAAGAACACTACCTCCTCCACCTCGTAGATCGGAAAGAGTTTCCCGTCCCCCTGAAAGATACTTAGGTATTATTTCAGAGGACGTAGAGGAAATGTTTCCTCATAGGTAATGGTGCTCATGGTGATGATCCCAAAACCTACAACGAGGCGATATCAGATATCGACTCCGAGAAATGGCTTGAGGCAATGCAAGTCAGAAATTGACTCGATGCACTCAAACCAAGTCTGGACCTTGGTAGATCCACCAGAAGGTATAGTACCTATTGGGTGTAAATGGATCTTCAAGAGAAAGATTGGTGCAGATGGGAATGTGGAGACATTCAAGGCTAGACTAGGTGGCAAAAGGTTATAGTCAACGTGAAAGGCATTGACTATCAGGATACCTTTTCCCCAGGTAGCTATGCTAAAATCCATCCGCACATTGCTTGCTGTTGCAGCCTATTTCGATTATGAAATATGGCAAATGGACGTGAAAACGGCATTCCTAAATGGATATCTTGAGGAAGATATCTATATGGAACAGCCGCTAGGTTTCACATCCAGTGATACTGATCACAAGGTTTGCAAGCTGCAAAGGTCCATATATGGACTTAAGCAAGCATCTCGGAGCTGGAACACTCGTTTCAATGATGTGATCAAAAAGTTTGGTTTCATCAAAAATGAAGAGGAACCATGTGTTTTCAAAAGGGTCAGTGGGAGCGCTGTTGTCTTCCTCGTATTGTACGTGGATGACATCCTCCTTATTGGGAATGATATTCCCATGTTGACATCAGTCAAGATGTGGTTGTCCAAGGAATTCTCCATGAAAGACCTAGGTGAAGCATCCTTTATTCTAGGAATTAAGGTCTATAGGGATAGACCGAATAGGATGCTAGGACTTTCACAGAAGATGTACATAGAGGAAGTACTAAAGAGGTTTAGTATGGAAAACTCTAAGAGGGGATTAATACCCTTCAGACATGGTATTCATCTTTCCAAGAAGATGTGCCCCAGCACACCTGAGGAAATAGAACGCATGAGCAAGATCCCTTATGCTTCTGCAATAGGGAGCCTCATGTATGCCATGCTATGTACACGACCTGATATAGCCCATGCTGTGAGTGTCACAAGCAGATATCAGTCAAATCCAGGTGAAGAACACTGGACTTCTGTGAAATGTATCCTTAAGTACTTGAGAAGAACTAAGGATATGATGTTGGTCTTTGGTAATGGAGAACTCCAAGTTCAGGGATACACAGACTCGGACTTCATGTCCGATATAGATGATCGAAAGTCGACATCTGGGAGTCTGTTTGTGTGCAATGGTGGTGCTGTCAGCTGGAAGAGTTCCAAGCAAACTGTGATAGCAGATTCCACCATGGAAGCAGAATATATCGCTGCATCAGAGGCTGCGAAGGAAGCATTCTGGTACAAGAAGTTTGCTGCAGAAATTGGAGTAATGCCATCAGATGCCATTCCTCTTACTGCGACAACAATGGCGCCATAGCCCTTGCTAAGGAGCCGAGGTCTCACCAGAAATCCAAGCACATTGAGCGGCGATACCACCTCATCCGCGATTACCTCGAGAAGGGTTACGTTGAGGTCAAGAGAGTCAACTCCACAGATAATGTGGCAGACCCACTTACAAAGCCGTTGGGCCAGCAGAAGATCGAAGCCCACCTTGAGAAGATGGGACTTAGACTTGTAGCCAATTGGCTTTAGGACAAGTGGGAGATTGTTAGATATATGTGCCCTAGAAGCCAGAATTGGCTGACACTTGTAATACACTTCTAGGGGCAAAATTATAATTTTGACTATAATCAATAAAATGGGTTATTTTCTATCACATATGTGTATTTAGTGTCTGTGATACATCCTTTGAGTTAATGGTAATGATAATTCATATTTTCAAGAGTTGAAAATTTAAGACATGAATAATCATTATTAACTCATAAAATGCTCCCGACCATAGGATCATCACGAGGATGGTGATTGATCCGAAAGGTTGGTGTACAATCGCTTCTCTTTAGTAGATGAGTCTTGAGTCTACGGTGTGGAGACACCGGAGCGAGAGTACAGGTACTCGTTAGAGAACGAGGGCACTGAGCGTGACCACCTCGAGTAGTCATTAGGAAGTCTACCTTCTCGTCAATGACTGACTCGATGCTGCAGTAGTGTGTCTGGTTCTTTGACCTGAGATGCATCGGCAGTTCACCTTGAGGGTGTTATAGTTTGACTACACCATTACTCGGTCTCCTAGCCATATGGAACCCTGAGGTGTATGTTGGCTATAGCATGTTCATTGTAGGAACTGGATTGCATCAAGATGGAATCTATCTACCTCGGTGGTAGAGGAGTAGCCCTATGATGATCATGAGAATCAAGTCCAGAAGCCCATGGCCATGGCAGAGTGAAATAATAGAAAGAGTTTCTATTTAGATTTTTCACATTGGACTTGAATCGAATGATTACATCATATGACAGAGACTAGGGTTTGACGAGTTCACCTTAACCCTAATCTGATCGGGGCTCAAGATAGAAGAACTTAATCACACAGGTAGCTGCACCAAGAGGTTCGCATTCAGCTCTGATGGGTTGCCACCATATACTGCTAGGTGTCACTGGTGGATTTTGGGAGCAATTAGAATGATTTAGATGATCGATCATTCTAGCTGTTCGAATCAGAAGAGTTCTGATCCATCGAAAGGAGTTTCGATGATGTCGATGATAGAGATCATGACATATCCCATTACCATACAGAACTGAACCTAACTGGGTCACACAAACAAGGGTTTGAATCTGGTGATCATCAATTGAACTGATCTAGTTCAATTGATCTGAATGAGATTCAATTAGGTTCAAGGAAAATCGTGCTAGCACTCGATTGAACCTAACGTTCTTCTTTTACTATCATAAATAAGTTGTCCTGACTGAGCCAAAGGAGTTTGTGCTCAATCAGAGGCCTTCATATGGTCTGACTGGAGGTTGTCCAAGTCAGAAAAGGTTGTCTTATTTTGTAAGACATTACCTGCCATTTTTGGTCACCTGCCATTTCTTGTTCTTTGACTTTGGTCAAAAGTCTACCTTTGACTGGTCAAACGTTGACCATTGACACTTTGACTTTTGACCACATGTCATGCACCTATTGGAGAGCTGGTGGGGGCCTGTCCCCCTGCCAGAACCTGGCAAGGAGAAGGGCGCACGCCAAGGGTGGCGTGAGCCCAAGTAGGAGGCGCCTAGGAGTCCTTGTTGGACAAGGACTCCATCCTCCCTTTTGGATTCCAATCAGAGTTCTACTAAGAATCCAGTTTGACTGGTCTTAGGCACCCTCTAAGGAGGAATCCAGGGGTCTCTATTCCAACCAATCAGATTTAGATCTGATTTCACAAAGGGTTGTGATTGGTTGAGAAGGAAGAGGAGTTGGATCACGCAGAGGTCTATAAATAAGACCCTGCGCCCAACTCCTAAATTCCAATTGCTATTAGACACGCCCCAAGGCTGCCTCTCCCCTCCTTCTCCATGCCATAGTCCATCTTCTCCCTCTTGCTCTCCACGTCCCAAAAGGTGTTTTGGATCTTAGGTTGGTGCGAATCTCAGATCAAGGAAAAGGCGATCAAAAGCAAGAAGGCTGCGCTGCTGCAAAAGGACGACTGCAGATCTTCAAAAGAGTTTTGAAGATCCTCCAGATCAGATCCAGATCTGATTTTTGGAGGTGTGATAGAGAAGAAGAGGATCTCCAGATCCAACCCGAGTGGATACCGGTAGAGGCCAGGCGCTTGCGTGGCTAAGATCCAGAACCTTCCGCTGCAATCAGGATCATCTACAGGGTAATAGGATTACCCAAATCAGGTAAATTAAATTTGATTTAATTTATCTTAATTTTATTTTATTTATTAAAATAATAAGAATCAGATCTGAAAATATCTCAAGATCTGATTGAGATCAAGAGAAAATTTTTTTTAAAATATATCTTTTGATCCGATCAGATCTAAACGAATCTGGTCTGAAAAATCAGGATTTTTCTTCACTAATCACTTGATTAAGTAAATTAGGTTTTGTTGTGGATGAAGAGTTAAGTTAGGATTTGATCCTGCAATCTATCCCAGAATCATTTTCTCAGTTTATCATGAACTGTCACATGATCGAACTAAATTCTTCCTTGCCTGAGCAACTAAATATGCTCAAAATAGTAGAAAGCCATATCAAGAAGGATAAGGCTCTTCTTCTTCTTATGGATGGGATCTCCAAGAAGAATGCAGGCAAAAGGGGTTCAAAGAGAAGGTTGAATCCTAAAGGTGGTATAAATAAGAAGAAAAAGGGGAAGAAGGTCTTCAAATAAATGACCTATTTTTACTATGGCAAAACAGGTCATTGGAAGAGGAATTGCAAGGCTTACCTTGCAACCATGAAGTTTGATGCAAATAATGCACTAAAAGATATATATGAGATACATACTAAATTATTATTAAATTTTTTCATTTCAAATTCTTGGGTATTAGATACCGGCTGTGGTTTTCATATCTACAAATTTTTGCAGGAGCTGTAAAAAATTAAGAGTTTGAAGAAAGGTGACTTCAAGCTCTATGGCATTGGAGGAGAGTCTATCCAAGTAGAAGCTATAGGGATAAATATATTGAAGTTACCTTATGGAAGGATCTTAGAGCTTACAAATAGTTATTATATGCTTAAGATCATTAGAAATATTATATCAATATTCTAATTATTAAAACAAGATTATAGTTTTAATATAACGAGCGAAGGTTGCTCGATCAAATATTCTAATGAAAATATTTGTTTTGGCATATTTAGCAATGGTTTGTTGACTCTATATTTAGATGACAATACATTTTATATTGGTAAAAATGAAAAACATAAGAAAGATGATATAAATAATACTTTACTTTGGCACTGTCGATTAGGTCATATTAGTGAGGCAAGGATTAACAAGTTATACAAAGAAAAGTTCTTTGATCCTTTTGATTATGAATCATTGGGAACTTGTGAATCTTGCCTCATGGGTAAAATGACCAAGATTCCATTTAGTGGACATGGAAAAAGGACAAATGAGTTATTAGAACTTGTACATACTAATGTATGTGGTCCTATGACAACTCAAGCCAGAGGTGGATACTCTTATTTCAAAACGTTCACTGATGATTTATCTAGATTTGGATATGTGTATCTTATGAAATATAAATTAGAAGCCTTTGATAAATTCAAAGAGTATCAAAGTATGGTCAAAAAACAAACTGGACAATATATAAAAATCCTTCGATCTGATCGAGGAGGAGAATACTTATCTAGTGAGTTTCTAGACTATCTTAAAGTTAAAGGGATTCTCTCTGAATGGACACCTCATTATACACCCCAATTAAATGGTGTAGTCAAAAGGAAAAATTGTACCTTATTAGATATAGTATGGTCCATGATGTGCTTCACTGAATTACTTATTTTCTTCTGGGGTCATGACCTGGAGACTACAATTTACATCTTGAATAGAGTACCTTCTAAATCCATATCAAGTACTCTATATGACATATGGAGAAGTAAGAAACCTAATCTTAAGTATCTTAAGATATGGGGTTGTCCAACATATGTCAAAAAAAATTTTAGACATAAACTCGATGCCAGATCAGACAGATGTCTATTTATAGGATATCCTAGAAATAGTATAGGATATTTATTCTACCATCCTACTGAACAAAAGGTATTTGTAAGTAGGCATGCCACTTTCATGAAAAAAAAATTTATCCTAGAAAAGGGCAGTGGCAAAAATATTGAACTTAGTGAAGTTCAAGAAAAATAAATAGAAATTTCTCAACCATATAATCTTATAAAAAAACTAGAACACATAACTCCTATCCATAGGTCTAAAAGGATACGAAATACATCTGTGAGGTATAGTTTCATTATTGAGTATAATGAAGCCTAAGTCATTGAGAAAGATGAACTTCTGACCGATATGGAAGCAGTCAAAAGTAAAGACTCTTACAAATGGCTGGCTGCCATGCAATCCAAAATAGAATTCATGCACACCAAGAAAGTATGGACTTTGGTGGATGCACCAGAGGATATAGATCCTATTGGATGCAAATATATTTTTAAGAAAAAGATTGGAGCTGATGGTCAAATTGAAACCTATAAGGCTAGATTGGTAGCTAAGGGTTTTAGGCAAAAACAGGGGATTGATTATGATGAAACATTTTCATCTATTGCCATGCTCAAATCTATTTGGATTATGCTTACTATAGCAGTATACCACAACTATGAAATATGGCAAATGGATGTAAAGACTGCCTTCCTTAATGGTTTCATTGAGGAGGAGGTCTATATGTCACAGCCAGAGGGATTTGAGTCAAATGAGAGACCAAATTAGGTATGCAAGCTTAAGAGAACCATTTATGGATTAAAGCAAGCATCAAGGAGTTGGAACATCCATTTTGATGAAATAGTAAAAGATTTTGGTTTTATCAAGAATATGAATGAACCATGTGTGTACAAGAAAACTAGTAGAAGAACCATAGTCTTCTTGGTTTTGTATGTAGATGACATACTTCACATTGGGAATGATATCCCAATGTTACAATCAGTCAAATTATGGCTATCAAATAAGTTTTCCATAAAGAATTTGGGAGAGGCATTCTATATACTAGGAATAAAGATCTATAGTGATAGATCTAAGAGGATGCTAGGCTTGTCCCAATCTAGGTACATTGGCTTATTACTGAAAAGATTCAGTATGGATGGAAGTAAGAGAGGTTACTTACCCATGAGTCAAGGCATACATCTCTTTAAAAAGATGTCTCCAAAGACACCTGAAGAGAGAAATAGAACGTGTTCTATTCCTTATGCTTCAGCTGTTGGATTAATAATGTATGTCATGTTATGTACAAGGCCTGATGTTGCATATGCTTTAGGCATTGCCAGTAGATTTCAAGCTGATCCAGGAGAGGATTATCGAAAAGCTGTGAAAAATATACTTAAGTACTTGAGAAGGACTAAAGATATTTTTCTTATATATGGTGGTTCTGATCTTAAACAAGAAACATATTCTAACTCTAGTTTTGAATCAGACCCAGATGATAGCAAATTTTTTTCAGTGTATGTTTTTACTCTGAATGGTAAAGCAGTGAGTTGGAAGAGTACTATGTAGCCAACTGTAGCTGACTCAACCACTGATGCAGAATACATAGCTGTAAGTGATGCCGCCAAGGAAGCTGTCTGGATGAAGAAGTTCATCACCGAATTGGGTGTTATTCCTGAAATTAAGTATCCAGTACCACTTTACTATGATAATACTGGAGCTATTGCTCAAGCAAAGAAACCAAGGTCTCATCATAAATCCAAACACATTCTAAGATGCTTCCATCTTATTCCTGAAATAATTGAAAGACAGGATGTAGTCATAGAATAAGTTGACACAATGAACAACATAGCAGATCCATTCACTAAGGCTTACCACTGCAACTATTTGATCGCCACCTTGATTGTATGGTATTAAAATATAAGGACGACTGGCTTTAGTGCAAGTAGGAGATTGAAATGAATATGCCCTTAAGCAAATCAATTTTTGGGCTGTTCTTTGTCTTCCAAACTCATGTAATGATATTTATTAATAAAGGCATTTATTTCATCATATGCAGTATCTTATTATTTATTTAAGATTATGATGAACCCCATAAATTAAGACTATAATTTTAAAATTATAATGAGATCATACCAGTGAGACCTAAAATCTTAAAATCCTAATTTAAATATTCTTAGTCAATGGAGCATTAAGTTAAGGATCAATATTTTTTGGTAAGACTTGCACATCTTTTGTATGCGGATGATTGATCTCACAATCACTTGTGTATGACACTAATACAAAGATGTGGGTGCTCAATAGAGAATGAGTTTGTTGAATTGATCCAAATTAAGAATATCCAATGGAGTCTTATCTACATGTCAATAGATGATTCTCATAGTGGAATTGTGCATATAATCCTTTGATCTAAAACTACCATAGAATCTTATATATATGAATCCATATTTTGGTTCATGCTCATTCATCACTCAGTCATGTACGGGATGATCAGGATATGGTAGATTATATATGAAGGCTGTGAGTAGGTTAACATGGAATCGATCACTCCTGGCAAGAGGAAATATCATCCTACCTACTTCAAACAAATGATGATTCAGGAAGACTTTGATCAAAGCATTACGAAAATTAAAAATATTTCTAATATTTTATTAAATAAATCATCATCATAAGATTGAAAGAGAAATGAATATGATATTGGGGTTGACATATTTCCATACGCAGAGTCATATTCAAGATGCAGGAAGATCGAAGGATCTAGTTGCATGGTAAATTTTACTGAAGGGTATTATTGGTATTTCTATCAAAATTTTATATCTTCTGGGAAGTCACGATACATTGCTAGACGTCAATCTTGTCTTGTGGGTTCGATCAAATTAAAATTTTAATTTGATCATTAAATTAGAAAGTATTCTAAATTAAGTCAAAATTGGGTTGGCTAGTTTTGACCCAAATTGGTTTGGTTGAGTTCTAACCAGATTAGGTCAAATCACACCCAGACCCACTACTAGTTAGATGTGGAACCCAATGGGTCACACACAAAGAGAATTGATTAAGGGTCTAATTGGATTAGACCATGTTTGCAAGATGAACATGCTAGCACATGTAGCAAACCCTAGCACCTGGATTCCAATTGGATTCGAATCGGCTTTCGTTTTGGTCTAATTAAGATCCAATTTGAGCCAAATAGGATTTGGTCTTGAATTGGATTAACCTAGACTAATTGGGCTTCAGTTGGGGTGCCACATAACTAAATCCCACGTGCCAAAGAGTCTCTCTCTTGCACGTGGGAAGTCTTTCATGCGCGAAGCATTTTTGACACATAGAATTAGTTGGTGCCTATCTTCTTTGACTTTTCCCATTTGTTATGTCACGTAAAAATTTTGAACAGGCATGGACATCAGATATGAGGTGATAAAGAGTCCTTCTACAAGTTAAAAACTCCATTTTCCTTTTAATTTTTGTCGCTTAGGATTCTTTGTCGCCCAAGACTCCTTGCCGCCCTGGACTCCATGCCGCCCACTCCTCCTTAACGCCTCTTGGACCAAGTCAAAGTCTCTTGGGACTTTGACTATTCAAAGATCATCTCCACACCTTCTTGCCGAATGGGCGTCCCTTTTTAGAGCCATTGGATGGTCTTTTTATCTGATCTAATGGATGAAAAGGGTGGCGCCAAAGAAGAAATATTGCGACTCATTGTAAATAACTTACATAGAATTAGTCTAAGAGTCCTTCTGCTTTAAGGCACCTCTTGGACTAAGTTTATATCTCATTATTTTTTGATGAGGCATGAGATTGGCTGAAGGGACATGAGATAATTTTTTTGAATGGGCACGAGAAATTGTGTTGGCACCTTTACGTGCATTATAAATAAGGGTGCGTGCCAAGAGTCTGGTAGATGTGAAAAAAATTATCTTTCTTTCTTACAAGAGTTTCTTTTGTCTAATTTTTTGTCTTCCTTTCTCTTATCTAGACCTTGTCCTTATAAGGACAAGAAGTCATCTTAAGACTAAGAGAATAGAAAGGAAAATTAAGAAGACAAAGAAAAAAGAAAGAAAGATAGATAAGGAGAGGCAAGGAAGGTGACATAAAGTCTAAAAGATGGTCTTGCCCATTTAGTTAAAGTTTTTATTATTAGAATTTTAATTATATAAATCAGAGGTGCCAGTGTCTTGATCAAGTCTCTGTGTGGATCAACGTTGGAGGGTGAACATGTGGGCACCTGGTGGAACCCCTGACGAACTGCTGCTGGCGATCAGAGTCAATTTAGGGTTTAGCGATAAGAGGTATGTACTAATATTTTCTTTTATATTATAAATGCATGTTATATGATTTAATTGCTAATAAGGTGGTCCTAGGGTTTGGGTTTGATTTACATGATTTCATGTTTTTGCTTTGAAATCCATGCTTCCATCCTGTACACCATTCCCTTCAGGCTCACACACCCACAATGCATTGATCAAGGATGATAAAGAGATGACCCAACTAAATGCTAAGGCCATGAACATCTTTTTTGCTCTATAGATATTGATGAGTGTTGATGCAGAATCTAGTTAATGTTGGATCAAGCTGGAGTCGAGGAAGAAGAGGTCACCGTCGGTGACCTGCAAAATAAAGTCCCACCTGGAGTCGATGGTGTTGGCTTCGGTAGGATCCTCCGACGATCTTGTCAGCTCTTCTGGCCAACAGAAATGCAGTGCTTAGGCAAGAATTCAGTAGAGTTTTGGGAAGGAGAAAAAAGCTTAGAGAAAATATATCTGGAGGGTCCCCTTTTATAGACAGAGCTTATCATAACCATCCAGTAGTGGGCCGCTTAGAGCCACGTGGAGTTTGTTACGATCGTTGTTGTGATGTGGCCATTCGATAGTGGGCTGTTTGGAGCCACATGGAGTTTGTTATGGAGAGTGGTGTCCATTTCCATGAAGTGGCTATTCATTGAGATTTAATAGTCAAAGTTCGGAGGAAGCAGGCATTGGTTGGTGAAGAGTTTTGATATACGTCAATTCCAGGAGAGTTCGGACTCCTAAAAAGAACATGGCTAGAGGGGATCATCCAGGATGAATGCTAGTTGAAATCTGAAAGGAATCCACTGAAAGAATTCGGATGGAGCTCGACTGATGGAGAAATTCAGAAGAAGTCCGATTGATGGAGAAGTTCAATTGAAGGAGAAGTTCAAAAGGAGTTCGGCTCCTCGAGGAATTTGAAAGGAGTTTGGCTTCTGGAGTTAATCGACTAAAGGAGAATTCGAAAGAAGTTTCGCTCCTAGAGGTATTCGACTGAAGGAGGAGTCCAGAAGGAGTTCGACTCCTAGAGAGATTTGGAAGAAGTTCGGCTCCTGGAGTTAACTAACTAAAGGAGAGATCCGAAAGGACTTCGGCTCTTGGAGGTATCTAACTGAATGAGGAGTTCGGAAGGAGTTTGGCTCCTAGAGAGATTCGAAAGGAGTTTGGCTCCTAAAGTTAACCGACCGAAGGAGAGATTCTGAAGGAGTTTGGCTCCTGGAGGTATTCGACTGAAGGAGGAGATTTGGAAGGAGTTCGGCTCCTGTAGAAATTTTACTAAAGGAGGAGTTCGAAGAAAGTTTGGTTCCTATAGAAATATGACTGAAGGAGGAGTCCGGAAGGAGTTCGGCTCTTGAAAGTATCTGACTGAAGGAGAGATTCAAAAGGAGTTCGACTCCTAGAGGAATTCGATCGAAGGAAAGATTCGGATGGAGTTTGATTGCTAGAGAGTTTGGCTGGGGATCGACCACTGAGGAGTTCGGTTGGATTCGGTCGTTGGAGGAGTTCGACTACTGAATGAGTTCGACCACCGGAGAAGTTTGACTACTAAATAAATTCGACCACTGGAGGAGATTGGGTGGGGCTTGGCCACTGGAGGAAGAATTCTCGATGGAAGCTCTTCTACGATTACCAGTTGTATTAGACTACGCATCAGGCTAGACTTCAGTGGGAGCAAAATTTAGCACCAACAATAGTCCCCCCACTTTCGAGTTCGAAATTTGAAGGAAGGGAGTACAAAAAAGAAGACTATCGAAGTCTTTTTTTAGGCTCTATACCCATTGGGGTTGAAGCTCGGGGGAGACCTTATCTCCAATAGAGATTGAGATTGACATTGAAGTTGAGACTCAGGGGAGATCTTGCCTCCAGCCGAGGTCCAAGAAGATCTTCTCTTCTATCGACGTTGCGGTTGAAGCTCATGGGAGATCTTGTCTCCAACTGAGGTTGAAGTTGAAGTTAAATCTCGGAAAAGATTTTGTCTCCAACCAAGGTTGAAATTGAAGTTCAAGCTTGGAGGAGATCGTCTCCAACCGAGGTTGAAGTTGAAGTTGAAGCTCAGAGGAGATCTCATCTCTAGCCGAGGCCTAGGAAGATCTTATCTCCTATGGGCATAGATGTTGAAAGAGCTCAAGAGAGATCTCATCTTCAGTCGAGGTCCAGGAAGATCTTATGTCCTCTTCTCACTTCGTCTAAAATGAACAAGGCCTTCGACTTTGCTCACGTTAGGACGAGGTTCTCCTCCTATTCCTAACGGGCTGTAGGGGCACATAAGGGTCATTGTTAGGGCCTTTCCCCCATCTCATCTAAAATGAACGAGATCTTTGACTTTACTTGCATTAGGATGAGGTTCTCCTCCTATTCCTAATGGGCTATAGAGGCGCATAAGGGCGATTGTCAGGGCCTCTCCCTCCATCTCATCTAAAATGAGTGAGGCCTTCAACTTTGCTCGCATTAGGATGAGGTTCTCCTCCTATTCCTAATGGACTGTGGGGGCACATAAGGGCCGTTGTCAGGGCCTCTCCTCCCATCTCATCTAAAATGAATGAGGCCTTCAACTTTGCTCATGTTAAGATGAGGTTCTCCTTCTATTCCTAATGGGCTGTGGGGGCACATAAGGACCATTTTCAGGGCCTCTCCCACCACCCATCTAAAATAAACGAGGCCTTCGACTTTGCTCATGTTAGGATGAGGTTCTCCTCCTGTTTCTAATGGGCTATGGGGGCACAAAAGGACCGTTGTTAGGGCCTCTCCTTCCATCTTGTCTAAAATAAATGAGGCCTTCGACTTTGTCCGCATTAGGATGAGGTTCTCCTCCTGTTCCTAACGAGCTATGCCATTGTCAGGGCCTCTCCCCCCATCCCATCTAAAATGAACGAGGCCTTCGACTTTTCTCGCATGATGAGATTCTCCTTCTATTCCTAACATGGCCACTATTAATTGCTTCTTTTCTATCATCAGGTAGTTTTTGCACCAGGAAGCAATAATGTTGAAATGGAGGAGTTTTATTAAATGAAAATTACCGACAGTACATTCTCAGATTATCTAAGTCACAAGTTCATGAGAGCGTTGTTCCTCCGTGCTTCTTCAGGTGGTAAGTCTCAGATCAAACAACCTTCTCTATTTCATATGGGCCTTTTCAATTTGGAGCAAGCTTTTTCTAGCTCTGAGGCTAAGAGATGGTGACTCGCCGAAGTGCTAAACCCCCAAAGATAGCATTGGTGAGGATGAAAGGTGGTCGATCTCCTTATTATTTCTCCCTCATTGGTGGTTCTAACTACGATAACACCATTGGCTTGCTTTAGACCGATGTCTGTGGAACATTGAGGGAGGCGTAGTTGTGAAACCTTTTGGGGGGAACTTCTTTGGGCCCTTCCATTAGGGCTTCTTTGACGATGAGCTTGAGGAGGAGTTTGGCCTCGCTTGCACTCGGGGAGAGTCCATGAGTGTGGCCAAGTTTCATTTAGTCCTCCTATGAAACCTCCTAGGAGGAGAACTTCGTACCCTTTTATCGGGGCTCCTTTGATGATGAGCTCATGGAGGAATTTAGGCTCGCTTGCACTTGAGAGGGGTTTGTGAGCGTGGTCAAGCTTCATTCGGTCCTCCTATGAAACCTCTTGTCGGAGAACTTCGTGCCCTTTTCTCGGAGCTTCTTTGATGATGAGCTCAAGGAGGAGTTCGGCCTCGTTTGCGCTTGGAGAAGAGTCCGTGAGCATGGCCGAACTTCACTCCACTTTTCTTCCTCAGTGGGCCTACCTGGCTCGTTGATTCGTCACTCTCCAATGACTTCATTGTCCCTAGCCTTGAAGGCTTCTTCAGCTCGGGCTTAACCTTCAGCCTGAGCCAGTAGATCGGCAAAGTCTCTGGGGTACTTCTCTAGGGAGAATGGCAAATCGTTCTTTCAAAGGCCACCCTTGAGTGCGGCCATCGCAACTGACTGGTCCAAGTTTTGGACCTCAAATGCAGCAGCATTAAACCAGATGACATAAGTCTAGATGGATTCTTCCTCCTTCTGTTTGATGTTCATCAAAAAATTCGAACCTTGGTGCAGACGTCAGCTGCTGATGAAGTGAGTCACAAATTGATGGCTCATCTTATCAAAGAAGAAGATCGTACCCAACTTCAATGTTGAGTACCAATTTCTTGCTGCTTCCTTTAAGGTAGATGGAAAAACTTAGCATAATATGGCGTCTGGTGCACCATGAAGCAGCATCATGATCCGAAAGGCTTTCAGATGATCAATCGGATTAGAGTTTCCATCATAGCTTTCAAATCGAAGGAGCTTGAAGTTCGATGGAATGGGCTATTGCATAATTTGGAGAGAGAAAGGGGAATCAGTATGGATGTCGTCATGGTGAGCTGGGGCGACATGGCCGAGCTCCTCAATCTGTCGATCCATTCTTCATAATTTTTGGTCGAGGTCATCATCTCGATCATAGATCTTGGATGGCTTTTGACTATAGATGGGGAGGGTCTCCTCCAGAGGAGAATCATGATCCGAACATGGATTCTCTGCTCTCTATTTCTTCTTTCTAGGAACGATGGGTATGCTAGCCCAAGTGTTCTTCCTTGGGATTGGTTCTCGATATCCTGATGGTGGGTTTCTTGGTGGAGTCACCACAGAGGGCTGTCGCATGGCCTGCATCATCTCGGTGAGGCCCTGAATCCATTGTATCAGTAGGTTAAACTACTCCGAATCTACCATGGCCGTTGGTGGAGGTGGAGGTTGAAGTACAAGTAATAGAGTAGGAATGGATGGATTCGACTTCGATCTTGGAGAAGAAGGTCAGCAGGATCGACTGAGCACTTCTTTTATAATAAGAGAACCTCAAAAATAGAGGGCCCTTTCTCTAGCGTCAATTCTATTGGTGCAAAATCTAGTTGATGCTAGATTGAGCTGGAGTCGAGGAAGAAGAGGTCACCATCGATGACCTGCAAAATAATGTCCCACCTGAAGTCTATGGTGGTGGCTCTGGTAGGATCCTCCGACGATCAAGTCAGCTTTTTTGGCCAACAGAAAAAGAATGCTTAGGTAAGAATTCAGCAAAATTTTGAGAAGAAGAAGAGAGCTTAGAGAAAACGTATCCGGAGGATCTCTTTTATTGATAGAGCTTATCATAACCGTTTGGTAATGGGCCACTCAAGGCCACATGGAGTTTGTTACAATCATCATTATGATGTGGTCGTTCGATAGTGGATGATTCGGGGCCACGTGGAGTTTGTTATGAAGAGTGGTGTCCATTGCCATGAAGTGGCCATTTGTTGAGATTTAATAGTCGAAGTTTAGAGGAAGCAGGTGTTGGTTGGTGAAGAGTTTTGACATACATCAATTCCAGAAGAGTTTGGACTTCTAAAGAGAACACGGCTAGAGGGGATCATCCAGGAGGAATACTAGTTGAAATCTGGAAGAAATCTACTAGAGGAATCTGGATGGAGCTCGATGGATGGAGAAATCTATGAGGAGTCCGATCGATGGAGAAGTTCGATCGATGGAGAAGTTCGAAAGGAGTTCAACTCCTAGAGGAATTCGGAAGGAGTTTGACTCCTGGAGTTAACTAGCTGAAGGAGAGATCTGGAAGTAGTTCCACTCCTGAAGGTATCTGACTGAAGGAGAAGTTCGAAAGAAGTTTGGCTCCAAGAGTTAATCGACTGAAGGGGAGATCCAGAAGGAGTTTGGCTCCTGGAGGTATCCGACTGAAGGAGGAGTCTGAAAGGAGTTTGGCTCCTAAAGAGATTCAGAAGGAGTTTGGCTCCTAGAGTTAACCGACTGAAGGAGAGATCTAGAAGAAGTTCATCTCCTAGAGGTATCTGATTGAAGGAAGAGATTCGAAAGGAGTTTCTTCTATAGAAATCCGACTTCCGAAGGAAGTTCGGCTCCTTTAGAAATCCATCTGAAGGAGGAGTCTAAAAGAAGTCCGAACTCCTGAAAGGAGGAGTCCGAAGGAAGTTCGGCTCCTTTAGAAATCCATCTGAAGAAGTCTAAAAGAAGTTCAACTCCTGAAGGTATCCGACTGAAGGAAAGATCTGGAAGAAGTGAAGGAAAGATCTGGAAGAAGTTCGACCGCTAGGAAGTTTGGCTGAGGATCGACCGCTAAGGAGTTTGATTGGGTTCGATCGCTGGAGGAGTTCGGCTACTGAATGAGTTCGACCACTGGAGGAGTTTGGCTACTAAATGAATTCGATCGCTGGAGGAGATCGGGTGGGGCTCGACCGCTGGAGGAAGAATTTTTGATTGAAGCTCTTCTACGATTATCGATTGTGTTAGACTAAGCATCAAGCTAGACTTTGGTAGGAGCAGGATTTATCCCCAATAATGAGTTTAATATAATTTTTTCATGTATTTCAACAAATCAAATATGGGATAAATTAAAAATATCTTTTAGGAGAGCAAATCAAAAAGAGAAATCAAGCTCCCAGGAAGAAAAGAAAGCTCACAACAACCTATGCCTCATGGCTTATAAGAATGAGAAGAAAAAGAGGAAGAGGAAACAAAAAAAAAGAAAGTGTTAATTAAGGGGGAGCAAAGCAAAGAAATAACAAATCAAAAGGAGGAAGAAAGTGCTACAAATCTTTGCTTCATGACCAATGATGATGAGGTAAATCTTGATAATTCTTTCAATTTTAATTTTAATGAGTTGTTTGAAGCCTTCAATGAATTAATGGATGAATTTTAAAAGTTAAGGCAAAAAAATAAAGAACTCAAAAAGTCTAATCTTCTTTTAACTAATGAAAAGAATAAACTATTGATTGAAAAGGAAGATATTTTGAAAGAAATAAAAACTTTAGCTAAAGAAAAAGAATATTTAGTTAAATCTAAAAATTCTTTAGTTAAAAAAATATTGAGCTTAAAAAAAATAATATTTTAAAATCTTTCCTAAAAAAAATATTTTAATTGAAAAGAAAGTTCTCTTAGAAGAAAATAAGAAATTAAGAAGAGAAGTTGAGATTTTGAAATCTATAGTTAACAAGTTTACAATTAGCTTTCAAAATCTTCAATCCTTGGTAAAAACCAATGGGGCTGCTCTCAATAAAATAGAAATCAATTTTAACATTTCAAGAAAATATCAAAATACTAGAAATATTTTTACAAGGGTCTCAATTAAAAATCATTCTATCAAATGCTTTAAATGTAATCAAATTGGCCATAAAATTTTAGAATATAACTTTAAAAGAATTGACCAAATACTAATCAAACAAATATGAATTTCAAAAGAAACCTTGAACACTAACTCCAATGGACCCAAGAGAGCTTGGTTACCAAAAATTATAAACTGATTTTGTAGGTATACCAAGGATCCAATGAAATGAAAAGAAAAAAATATTATGGATGGATGCCTTGGGAATTAAATTTGATGGATGATGATGTTTGGTAAAATCTAAACTATTCTCATATCATGCCATCATTGTTTGTTAAATATATTTTGATTATTAATTAGCAAAAACTATTGAGCATGTTTGATTGATTTTGATGATTTATCATTGCTTAAAATGATCACACTCCATGAATTGAATGTTTGATGTATTGATCGTATATCATCTTGATTATTTATTGAGCTTGATTGTATATGAAACTATTTAAGTGCTAAATTTATAAATTGATAAATTTTGATGATCTCAATGCTTGCAATAATCTTACACTTTAATTGATTATCATACCAACAATTTGATGTCAAATGACTCAATGTTTTATCTTGTTGATTTTGATGATGATATTATAATTAAGTATGATTGAAGATATATTGAATGAAATTAATTTATGAACTTTCACGATTAAAATTTAAGAATAATTTGAAATATTAACATATTTATTTGATAAGCTGAACTTCTTAAAGAAATACTTTCAAACTCAATTGGTATCTTGAATTATAGCAAATACTTATAATGATTAAAAAAATATGGTAAATAGAGAAAGTGAATTTAACATATTAAATTACTCAAAATTTTGTGATATCTTTTATATTGTTATATAAATTTGGTTACGATGAATAAAATTCATTAAGGGCAAGATATAAAATTAAGAAATTTGGCATATAGTAAGGGGGAGTAAATTTTGAATAAAATTTGAACTTAATTGATTATAATATTAAGAAGGAGCTTACTGATTTTGGATTGTTAAAGAAAAATTTACTCTGTTGATTTTATTGATTACTTTCTTTTGAGTTATTCTTTTTGATGTTATCAAAAAGGGGGAGAGTTATTGTTGGGTATATGCTTGAGCTTAACTAGAATAAAGTATGTTCTTATTATTTAGTGATTTCATGCTTTATAAATATGTAATCTTTTAAAAACTCTCTAGATATTATTTGCATATACTCAAAAGTTTTGTCAACATCAAAAAGGGGGAGATTATTGATCCAAAGATTGATTTTGATGATGACAAAGAGTTTTAAGTATAAGTTATAAAGTCTAACTATATTTTTGAGAATGTGTAGTTCCAAAAGTCCAAGTGCTCATCACTTTTCAAGTCTTTCCCAACATCTTAATGAAGATTAAATCAAGTTAAGAAGGCAAGCCTAGCCTACAAATTAAATTGGAGAAGAAAAGTAGATAAACAACTTTTGATATGCTTGGCATGCATGTTGAGTCGATCCAGTTCAAAATTGAATCAGTCTAGTCCAGTGAAAACAGAAGATAGAAAGCATATAAAGTATAAATTTTGGAATGCAAAAAATTAAGCCAACCCAGCTATAAATAGAGCCGACCGAGCGGGACTGAGCCAACCCAGTCTGAATCTAAGCCAGCTCAGTGCCTGTAATGGCTAGTTTTTAGAACTGTAGCTTTTTCGTGCCACAAGCTTTCCAATGGCTAGTTTCTCTTCTCCAATATCTAGATTATCTCTAGAAGCCTATGTTAGTAACTTATAATGATGGAAAACCTCTGGAGTATATAAGAAAATACTTGAAGCATTAAGAGGTGGCTTTCGGAGAGTTTATTGAGTATCTATTAAGAAAGCAAGAAGAGTGACCTAAAAAGAGTAAGGAAGGAGTGATTTTTAGATACTTTTTGTCCTTCCAACATCCTCAAATATGAAAGAAGTTGGGCCATTATTATTGAAGATCATCTCCTACTTTCTCAAGCATTCAAAGAGAAGAAATCAACCTTACAAGCAAAGCAATCTAGATTTTCTTCTCTTAGATTTTATAGAGTTTGTTCTAAATTATATTTTGTTTCAAGTTTTTTGGAGTGAGAATCTTGGGTTGGTCCAAGCCTCAAGTTGGACGTTGTTTTAGTTTGATTGGTGAGCCAAGGATAAAACCAATCAGGATTGATTATTAGTCCAAAGAAAAATAATCACTTATGAAATTTTGGTTGGTGATCCCAAAAAAACCAATGGATTGATTGTGAGCCTGAAAAATAATCATGTATGGTTTTGATTGGTGAGCTAGGAAAAATCAACTAGATTTAATTGTGAGCCCAAAAAATAATCGAACGATAATTCTTGTTGAGAATTATAGTTGAATTTCCAAGGGGTATACTTGGGGAGTGGATATAGGTGCTGAGTTTAGCACCGAACCACTATAAAATTTGTGTATTTGTGATTGTATACTTTTGCTCTATTATTTTTGTTCACCTTTATCAATTGGTGGATGCGACCTTAGGCCATGAACTTCTCAACTTCATGGATGCCTTCTTTGGTTGCAACCAAGTTTGAATGGCAATAAAAGATGAGGACAAAATTACCTTTATTACTGATCGTGGTCTTTATTATTACAGGGTTATGTCCTTTTGACTTAAAAATAAAGGTACGACCTATCAGTGTCTGATGAATAAGATCTTCAAAGAGCAGATCGACCATAATATGGAGGTCTATATGGATGATATGCTTGTTAAAAGATGATCTTTAGAAAATCATATTGCTGACCTAGAAGAGACCTTTAGCACTCTCTAGAAGTACAAGATGAAGCTGAATCCAATCAAATGTGCTTTCATAGTGATCTCAGAGAAGTTACTAAGATTCATGGTGTCAAGGCATGGTGTCGAAGTGAATCCTAAGAAGATTTGGGCCATCTAAGAAATGATTGCACCAAAAATAATAAAAGAGGATCAATGCTTGATAGAGAAAGTTGTAGCTTTGAATTGCTTCATCTCAAGGTTGGCCGAACGTTGCATGCTAGTGCGGACACCATAGCTACTAGAAGTCGGTGACAAAATTTAGATTTAATTTGGATTGAAGAAGCTATATTAGATTAACTCTACTTCAGTTATTTGATTTTAGTTCTTTTGATTTAGTCAATTAGTTCTTTTGATGCATTTAGTTTTGGATTCATAGGACCATACTTGGGTTTGTGTTGGATTAAAGCCTTATTTGGAAAGAGACTATCATAAAGAAGCAAGCTTGGACCATGTCATCTTTGGAGCCACCACTCTTCATATACCCAGGGAGGAAATACACATGCCAGCATGTGCCATGCCCAAGGATCCTCATGCAAAGTTATGCCAAGTATTAAGCACACATGGACTTTCCTTTTTTTCCTCAGATTCCTTAAGAGTTTTTGATTTCTTATCTATTTTGTTAAAGGACTGATTTTTTTTTCGATGGTTCCATAAAAGATAGAAATGATATATTTCTTTACTTGAAAACCAGGCATAATATTTTACTATTTTGTTGGGGGGCTGATTTCTTCCTCGTAAAGGGTAGGAGATTCCTAAAGAAAGGAACCCTAGGGTTCTATATAAACCCTTGTATCTTTGATGAATGAGACAATGAATGAATGAACTACTTTAAAAATCCCATAAATACTTGTGTTAATTGCTCCAAGAGGGAGAGGGTGTGAGATCCAAAATCACTGCATGAGGGAAGGGTGTGAGGTCTACTTTTTTCTATCTCTTTAACCTTCATCTACTTGAGATCTAGTGTTCCTATGATCTTAATTTGTCTTCACCATATACCTACATAAGCCTAGTCCACCAAGAGAAGATCTATCTCCTTCTAGATTTTCATCTATCATGTTGATAGAGAAAGAGTGATCCATTATTCTACAACTCAAATATTGACAAAGACCTTCATTCCATCTTGATTGATCTTTGATTTTTATTTTTACTTTTTTAGATCCAATGTTGGTAAAGACCTAGTTCTTTATCGATAGATTTGATTGGTTAAAAGATTAAGAACCCTAATCAGGATAGTTTCATAGCTATTAGGATCCGAATTCTTCTTGTCCTTTTGAATTATCTTGTAGGCTTAATTTCTTGCTATTCTTCATTTCATTCATATTTTTTTTTTGTATTTATTCATAAGCATGTTTAATTTTTGCTATCCATTTATTTGCTTTATTATTGCTAGTTGTTTATAGATCTCTAAAGTGGTATTCATCTGCGTCATTTAGATTGATCATGCTTTGGTCCTGTATCAATCAATCATGCCTCCTGAGTAGAGTATAGGCATCTATACTGTCTATCCTAAAAATAATGTGCCATGGCCAGACGTGATTTATTATTGACGAATTGAAGAAAGCTTAATCTTTTCTTTTCTTTTAGATTATCCCACATCAATTTGGTATCAAAGCTAGATTGATTAGGGCTTTAGTTTAAATTCTGTAATTTAAATTCTTACGAGTTAAATTTTTACGTTTAAAATTTTATAATTTACTTTTTAGCATTTTATTTTTTTCTTACTGTATCTTAATCTTGCATCCTAGACTTGCATAACCACTAGATCAGGTACCCAGTACCAATGTCCTACTTTTCCACCTAGTACCAACATAGATCCCAATACAGCAACTATCATTTATATCCTAACTAAAAAGCTTAATGACATGAAAGATTTAATGAAAATCATAGGTGAAATAATAGTAGTACTAAAAGAAGCTAGGAAAAGACAACATGAACTGAGTCTCCCCAACTACCTAGAGGATATAGAGGTAGGAACCTAGATCTAGGTTGACCTATAAAAGCACGTCCATACCATAACTAGTTCGACCAAGATAAACATGTCCTTAAGAATGTGAAGATCAAAGCCCCAAGTTTTGACAGTTATCTAGATCCGAGAGAGTACCTAGATTGAGAATCTAGCATGGACCACTACTTTAGGTGGTATGAAATATCTAAAGCAAGGAGAGTTAGGTTTGCTAGGATGAAGTTAGTTAGGCAAGCCCGACATTAGTGAAAAAGTGTTAAGCATCTTCTCAACTAGAGAAGACAAGATCCAATAGAATCCTAAGATGAAATGAAGGAGAAACTTAGAGAAAAGTACTTCCCCACCTTCTACCAACAAAGACTTTTAGACCAGTTGTAGAGACTTACTTAAGAAAATAGATCAGTCATCGAATATATCAGGATATTTGATGAGTACCTCATGTGATGTGGTGTAACTGAAGAGAAGATTATTACCTTATCTAGATTCAGAGCTAGATTATAAGAGGATATCCAACGTGAGGTCTTTTTGCAAGAGGTAACTATGTTAGAACAAGCTTATCAACTTGCCTTGAGGGATTTCTTGGGTATTCGACTATCTGTCATCTTGAACCTAGTCGAGTAACCATTTTTGGATCAAGACCCCATACTAACCAAGCTTCTAATAACGGACATCCACATACAAATCCTATTGTGAGAAAAAAAGATAAAAAAAAGAAGTTGTAGGAGAGTTATCTAAGAAAAGTAGTTCTCGATCCCACTACTTTAAGTGCCATGGTTACAGTCATTTTGCTATACAATGGCCCAACCAATCATTATTTGTGGAAGAACTAGAGGAGAAAGCTCTCAAAAATATTTAGGAGGAAGTTTGTGAAGCTAATCCAGATTTAACCAAATAGTTTGAGAGTATTGAGGACATCTTAGGTTATGTTGCACCCGAGTTAGACCTTAGGCTTGGAGTTGTTAAGAATATGTTAGATATGTGTGCCCTAGAAGCCAGAATTGGCTGACACTTATAATACACTTCTAGGGGCAAAATTATAATTTTAACTATAAATAATAAAATAGATTATCTTTTATCATAAATGTCTATTTAGTGTCTGTGATACATCCCTTGAGTTAATGATAATGATAATTCTTATTTTCAAGAGTTGAAAATTTAAGACAAGAATTTTCATTTATTAACTCATAAAATCTCCTGACCGTAGGATTGTCATGAGAATGGTGATTGATCCGAAAGGTTAGTATACAATTGCTTCTTCATAGTAGATGAATCTTGAGTCTACGGTGTAAAGACACCGAAGCAAGAGTATAGGTACTAGTTAGAGAATGAGGGCACTGAGCGTGACCACCTCGAGCAATCATAAGAAAGTCTATCTTCTCGTCGATGACTGACTCAAAGCTGCAGTGGTGTGTCTGATTCTTTGATCTGAGGTACATTGACAGTTCACCTTGAGGGTGTTATAGTTTGACTATACCATAACTCGATCTCCTAGCCATTCAGAATCCAGAGGTGTATGTTGGCTATAGCATGTTCATTGTAGAAATTAGATTGCACCAAGAGAAAATCTATCTACCTCGGTGGATGAGGAGCAGCCCTATGGTGATTATGAGAATCAAGTCCATAAGCCCATGGCCATGGTAGAGAGTGAAATAATAGAAAGAGTTTCTATTAAGGTTTTCACATCGAACTTGAATCGAATGATTAAATCATAAGATAGAAATTAGGGTTTGACGAGTTCACCTTAACCCTAATATGATTGGGGCTCAAGATAGAAGAACTTAATCACACAAGTAGCTACACCGAGAGATTCATTTTTAGTTTTGATGGATTGCTACTATATACTGCTAGGTGTCAGTAGTGGATTTTGGGAATAATTAGAATGATTTAGATGATTGATCATTTCAGTTGTCTGAATTAGAAGAGTTATGATCCATCGAAAGAAGTTTCGATGATATCGATGATGGAGATCATGACATATCCCATTACCATACAGAACTGATCCCAACTAGATCACACAAATAAGAGTTTGGATTTGGATATCATCAATTGGACTAATCCAGTTCAATTGATTTGAATTAGATTCAATTTGGTTCAAGAAAATCGTGCTAGCACACGATTGAACCTAACGTTCTCCTTTTACTATCATTAAAAGTTGTCTCAACTGATCCAAATGAGTTTGTGCTCACCCAAAAACCTTTACTTGATTTGACTGGAGCTTGTCCAGATCAGAAAAGGGTTGTCTTAATTTATGAAATAAATTTGAGACAACACCTGCCATTTTCCATCACCTACTAATTCTTGTCCTTTGACTTTGGTCAAACATTGACCTTTGATCCTTGGACATCTGCCCATGTGTCATGCACTTATTGGAGAGTAGGTAGGGGCTTGTCCTCTTATTGGAATTTGGAAAGGAGGGGGCGCACACCTAGGATGGCATGTGCCCATGGATAGGGATGCTTGGAGTCCCATACGGATGGGACTCCAGGTTGCTTCTTGGATTCAACTTAGGTGACCCTTATCTATAGACTTTGATCAATCTTAGGTACCATCTAAGGATAAATTTGTGGGGCTCTCATCTGATCGAATTAGATGATGTCATTCCATCAATCAGATTTAGATCTGATTGCATGAAGCAATGCGATTGGTCGGGATGATGGGGCACTACATGGCGCAGCAGGGTCTATAAATAAACCCTATCTATGCCCAACATTCAAGAGAGTTCCACTTTGCCCACACCCTAAGGCTTCCCCTCTCCCTCCTACACACCATCTTTTGATCCTCTCTCTCCTCTCCATGCCTAAGGAAAGTTGGGCTCCAGTTTGGTGCAATCCAGGCAAGAAAAAGCTGATGAGAAAGAAAGAAGGCAACACTGCTGCAGAGACGACTGCTGATCTTCAGAAGGAGTTTTGAAGATTCTTCAAATTAGATCTAGATCTAATTTTTAGAGAAGTAATAAAGAAAGAGAAGATCTTCAGATTCAGCCTGAGTGGATATCGATAGAGGCTAGGTGCTCGCGTGGCTAGTCCAGAACCTCAGGCAATCAGCAGGATCATCAAAGGGTAATTGGATTACCCATATCAAGATATAAATTAAATTAGATTTAATTTATTTTTATTTTTATTTTATTAGATCTATAAAATTAGATCTAAAATATCTCAAATCTGATATGGATACTTAAGAAAAATTTTTGAAATATCTCTCTTGATCTGATCAGATCTGAATAAACCTGAGCCGAGAAATCAAGATTTCTCCTTCAACTGGTATCAGAGCTAGGTTCAATCTATATGTTAGATATGTGTGCCCTAGAAGCTAGAATTGGCTGACACTTGTGATACACTTCTAAGTGCAAAATTATAATTTTGACTATAAATAATAAAATAGGTTATTTTCTATCACATATGTATATTTAGTGTCTATGATATATCCCTTGAGTTAATGGTAATGATAATTTTTATTTTCAAGAGTTAAAAATTTAGGACAAGAATTTTTGTTATTAACTCATAAAATGCATCTGATCGTAGGATCATCATGAGGATGGTGATTGATCTGGAAGGTTAGTGTACAATCACTTCTTTATAGTAGATGAGTCTTGAGTCTATGGTGCAGAGACACTGGAGTAAGAGTACAAGTACTCGTTAGAGAATGAGGGCACTAAGCGTGACCACCTCGAGTAGTCATAAGGAAGTCTACCTTCTCATCGATGACTGACTCGAAGCGGTAGTGGTGTGTCTGGTTCTTTGATCTGAGGTGCATCGACAGTTCACCTTGAGGGTGTTATAGTTTGACTACACCATGACTCAATCTCCTAGCCATTCTGAACCCTGAGGTATATGTTGGCTATAGCATGTTCGTTGTAGGAATTGGATTGCACTAAGATGGAATCTATCTACCTTGGTGGATGAGGAGCGGTCCTATGATGATCATGAGAATCAAGTCCATAAACCCATGGCCATGGCATTTCTATTAAGGTTTTCACATCAGACTTGAATCAAATGATTAAATCATATGATAGAAATTAGGGTTTGATGAGTTTACCTTAACCCTAATCTGATCGGGGCTCAAGATAGAAGAACTTAATCACACAAGTAGCTGCACCGAGAGGTTCCTTTTCAATTTTGATGGATTGCCACCATATACTGTTAGGTGTTACTGATGGATTTTAGGAGCAATTAGAATGATTTAGCTGATTGATCATTCTAGTTGTCTGAATCAGAAGAGTTCTGATCCATCGAAAGGAGTTTTGACGATGTTGATGATGGTGATCACGACATATCCCAATACCATACAGAATTGAACCTAACTGGATCACACAAATAAGGATTTGAATCTAGATATCATCAATTGAACTAACCCAGTTCAATTGATTTGAATTAGATTCAATTAGGTTCAAGGAAATCATGCTAGCACACGGTTGAACCTAATATTCTCCTTTTTCTATCATCAAAAGTTATCTTGATTGAGTCAAATATATTTTTGCTCACTCAGGTACCTTTACTTGGTCTGACTGGAGCTTGTCCAGGTCAAAAAAGGGTTGTCTCAGTTTATGAGATAAATTTGAGACAACACCTACCATTTTTCATCACCTGCTAATTCTTGTCCTTTGACTTTGGTCAAACATTGACCTTTGACCCTTGGACATCTGCCCATGTATCATGCACCCATAGAAGAGACCTTTTGACCAAGTCCACCTACCATTTGGTAGGCAGATGGAGGGTGCACGCCTAGGATGGCGGGCACCCCATGTGGATAAACACTGGAGTCCCATACGGATGGGACTCTAGGTTGCTTCTTGGATTCAAACTAGGTGACCCTAACCCATAGATTTTGATCAGTCTTAGGTACCATCTATGGATAAATCTATGGGGCTCTCATCTAATTGGATTAGGTGATATCATCCCACCAATCAGATTTAGATCTGATTGCATGAAGCAACGCAATTGGCTGGGATGATGCAGCACTGCATGGAACAGTAGGGTCTACAAATAAACCCTATCTGCGCCCAATTTTTTATGAGTTCCTCTAAGCCCACACCCCAGGACTGCCTCTCTCCCTCCTCCACACCATCATCTGATCATCTCTCTCCTCTCCACACCTAAGGAAGTTGGGCCTTCAGTTTGGTGCGATCCAAGCAAGAAAAGGCTGATGAGAAAAGTAGGAGGTAGCATTGCTACAGAGACGACTGCTGATCTTCAGAAGAAGTTTTGAAGATCCTCCAAATTAGATCTAGATCTAATTTTTGGAGATAGGATAAAGAAGGAGAAGATCTTCAGATCCAGTCTGAGTGGATACCGATAGAGGCAAGGTGCTTGCATTGCTAGAACCAGAACCTTAAGTAATTAGTTGGATCATCAACGGGTAATTGGATTATCCAAATCAAGGTAAAACTAATTTAAATTTAATTTAATTTAATTTAATTTCTCCCTTCACTAAATTATTTAGATCTAATTTTTAATTTATTTTAATCTAAAAATTAGGTTATTTCAGATGTCACATAAGATGTGATTCGATCTAAAATCAAAAATATTAAAATTAAATAATATAGATATAAGTTCTACAATATGTATGACTAGTTGTAAAATAGAATAGTTCTATACATAGTCTTGCATAATCATGATTTATTAAATTATAATTTTAGATCTATTTATTTTTTATTTTTTGATGATTTTAAATATTATAACAAGATCTAAAAATTAAAAAAATAAAATTATTTAATTTTTAGATCATATGAGATATGATAATTGCATGTCTAGACTAGTTGTAGAATAGTTCTACATAGTTGACTAGATTAGAATTTATTTTGATGTGATCAATTTAAATCTAATTTTTTAGATAATTATGAGATAATTTAGATCAAAAAAATATACATGCATGATATATGAGATATATACAAAACATGTATTAAGTTAGATCAAATTTTATATATGAGATATATGATGTAGATCTAACTAGTTTTGTAGATTTATATTTTTGATTAAGGAAATCCCCTTGGCCATCTGGTCATAAGAACAAAGTAGGATTTAAATGCCCTCTTCTTCCATTCGATGGGGTGTTCTTATGATGTATAGGGGTGCTGCACATTTGTCCTTAATCAGAAATCAAAAACTTACTTTCTATAAAACCCTAGATCATGAAATCCTAGGATTTTATTTACATGTTTTGTTTATGAATCCTAAACTTAATTAAGAATTAAGATATGAAATATTAATTAGATCTAAAATTAAGAATTTTAGATCTAAGATATATTCATAAATTTGGGTTCGGGCTTGGGTAGCTCAATTAGATCTAAGCGGTTGATCAAATTGAATCAAGAGTTGGTTAGATGGGATAAACAATGCTTAAATTAACCAACCTAATAGGATTAAGTCTGGGTCAAGATCGAGTCACATGAGCGGTCGATCAAGCTAAGACCTAATTAGGCTCAGTGGTTAGAGTCTGGATTGTAGGCTAACCCGATTGGTTCTTGCTCAATAATTTGGTGTCTAAGGTATGTGTGGCAGATAGGATCGACTGGTTTTTAATTAGGAGCAACTCGACTCGAATACGTTCTTGTCGAGTTAATGGCATATCCCTTCCACCGATCTCACTTACCTAGCCATGTTTGTTGACACAGTTCTGATCTAAGGTGGTCAATAATCCGAGCTAACCCATGCCACTAGGTTAGTCATAATGGTTATGACTATGTCAAGTCTAGTTTAATGAGACCTAAATCAAATCTTCCTAAGAAAAGATTAAGTCTACAATCTTCCACCATTGTAGATGTGTGGGCTCTTCCCGGGGTTGATTGTTCTCGGTTGGTTACAGTGGCTCAATTGCACCGAAAAGATCCAACCATGTCTATTAGGCATTGGATGCTACGGATTGGAGGATGAATTGTGCTCAATTTTTTGGATACGGTGAGAGACTCAATTAAGAATCCAATCTATACAAATGGTGGGTCTGACTTAACTAAAGAGTAGATCAATATTTTGGGCATGGTGAGATTCATGAATTAGAGATCAAGTTGGGGTGCACCATAATTGAAGAATCATTGAACAAGAGTTGTTCACTCATTGCCTAACCAATCACCAATAACTGTTAGATGAGGTGATGAGTCAGTTAGTGGGACCGCACCACCCACTAGAAATCATTAATCGTAGAGATTTTTGCATCTCTATAGAGAAAGTGTAGGGATCCAAAAAAATAGTGGGAGCTAATTTATTTAAAAATAAAATCTCTAAATAAATTGGTTAAGTCTCAATTATAATATCTAACTATAAACTTTGACTCTCTACAGAAAAATGTCTGCATCCAATCCATTAGCACGAATCTTGGACACCCATAGACTGACCAGACTAAATTACAAGGATTGGCTGTGAAACTTCAAAATTATTTTGGGTTCTGAGAAGTTAACTCATGTATTGGATCAGGATCCTCTCACCTTACCAGTCCATCTATTCGCTGAATAGAGAGCATATCTGGATAAGTGGACAGACGAAGATAACAAGGCTAGATACTACATGTTGGGCTCGATGTCTGATGAACTTCAGTGCCAATATGAAGATATCAGGACTGCTCATCAAATATTAGCTCACCTACAGTAGATGTTTGGTGAACAGAGTCGTGCAGCCAAGTATCAAGTCACTAAATAATTTTTCAAGGCTAAGATGCGTGATGGGTAGTCAGTCCAAGATCATTGTCTGATGATGATCAAGGATTTGAAAGAGCTTGAGAAGCTCAGAGTGTGGTTGGACTTGGATCTACAGAATGATATAACTCTACAATCCTTGACTGATGCTTATGGGCAGTTCATCATGAACTACCATATGCATAAACTTCAAAATTCCTTAGCCGAACTTATGAACATGCTGGTTACTGCTGAGCTTTCTATGAAAGGTTCTAAAGGCTCAGTGCTTGCTATTGAATGGACTTCTTCCAATAGAAAGTCTTTTGGAAAGAAGAAGAAGTCTGTGAAAAAATAGAAGATGGAAGAATGAAAGAGGAAAAAGGTAGAGTTGAAGAAAAAGGCTGCTGACAAAGAAAAGTGTTTCTACTACAATAATGACGACCACTGGAAGCAGAACTGCCCTACTTACCTGGCCACCCTAAAGAAGAAGGAGGCAGATCCTTCTAGGAGGTATGCTCTTTATTGAGTCTAACCTTATGGTTTCTTCTGCATCCAGTTGGGTGCTTGACTCTGGTTTTAGTGCTCATTTGTGCACTTCTATGCAGGGTCTTGAGGATAGCAGGAGGCTGAGAGATGGTGAGATGATCCTGTGCATCGAAAATGGAGCAAGAGTTATTGTTGTGGCCATGGAAACATACCCTCTTTGACTACCATCTGATTTAGACTTAGTGTTAAAAGACTGTTATTATATGCCCGCAGCAAGCAAAAATTTGATTTCTATTTCTTGCCTTGCATTAGAAGGCTATGTAATTAGTTTTCCTAAGGACCATTATAATATTCTTTATGAAAGAAATAAAATTGCTAATGGTTTTCTTATTAACGGTCTTTATCAGTTACATATTGATGTATCTATTTTTAATATCGAGCAAAATGTGAATACCATGAAACGACCTAGGGATAGTCCAAACGATAGGTATCTATGGCACCTAAGACTATGTCATATAGCAGAAGATAGGATTAACAAATTGGAGAAAATTGGGCTATTGAGTCCATTGACTTTCGAGTCATATCCAATTTGTGAATCTTATCTTCAAGGCAAAATGACTAAACTCCCTTTTGTAGGACATGGGGAAAGGGCCACAGATCTTTTTGCCCTAGTACATACTGATGTGTGCGGCCCATTTGATGTGCCGGCTAGAGGCAACTTTGTCTACTTCATAACCTTTATCGATGATTTATCTAGGTATGGATATGTGTATCTTATGAGACACAAGTCTGAAGCTTTTGAAAAGTTCAAAAAATTCAGACATGAAGTAGAAAAAGCAAACTAGGAAAACCCATTAAGATTCTTCGATCAGATCGAGGAGGTGAATACCTTAGTCAAAAATTCCTAGACTATCTTAAGAAAAATGGCATAGTCTCTCAATGGACTCCACCTAGGAACACCTCAACTCAACGAAATTTCAGAACAGGAGGAAATCGGACCCTATTAGATATGGTCCGATCCATGATGAGCTTCACAGACCTTTTTGATTTTCTTTGGGGATACTGTTTGTTAACTACAATATACTTACTGAATAGGGTTCCTTCTAAAACTATTCCTACCACACCATATGAGATATGGCATGGTAAGAAACCAAGTCTGAGTCATCTCAGAATTTGGGGTTGTCTGGCTCATGTCAAAAGACAACAAGCGGACAAGTTAGACTTTAGGTCCTTTAGAGCTCGATTTATAGGATATCCTAAAGAGTCATTAGGATATTATTTCTATATTTCAAAAGATCATAATGTGATTGTGAGTTGACATGCCATCTTTCTTGAAAAATAGTTTATTCAAGATAGCGACATTGGAAAGTAGATCAAGCTCGAGGAGAAAGTCTCAAAAGAGCAACGAGCTAAGGACCAAATGAAACCAAATCAGGATAAGCCAATCCATTCACTACCTCCTTTACCTCATAGATCGAAAAGGATTTTCCATCCCCCTAAGAGGTACTTAGGTACTATTTTAGAGAAAGTAGAGAAAATGTTCCTCATAGATAATGGGATTCATGGTGATGATCCCAAAACCTATAACGAGGCGATATCGGATATCGTCTCAAAGAAATGGTTAGAGGCAATGAAGTCAGAAATTGACTCGATGCACTCAAACCAATTCTGGACATTGGTAGATCCATCAGAAGGTATAGTATCTATTGAATGTAAATGGATCTACAAGAGAAAGATTGGCACAGATAGGAATGTGGAGACATTCAAAGCTAGATTAGTGGCAAAAGATTATAGTCAATGCGAAGGCATTGACTATCAGGATACCTTTCCATCAGTAGCTATGCTTAAATCCATCTGCACATTATTTGCTGTTGCAGGTATTTTGATTACGAAATATGATAAATGGATATGAAAATGACATTCTTAAATGGATATCTTGAGGAAGATATATATATGGAACAACTGCTAGATTTCACATCCGGTGATGATGATCATAAGGTATGCAAGCTGCAAAGGTCCATATATGGTGTTAAGCAAGCATATCGGAGCTGGAATACTCGTTTTAATGATGTGATCAAATTGTTTGGTTTCATTAAGAATGAGGAGGAGCCATGTGTTTTCAAAAAGGTCAGTGGGAGTGTTGTTGTCTTCTTCATATTATACATGGATGACATCCTACTTATTGGGAATGATATTCCCATATTGACCAAAGTTAAAATGTGGTTATCTAAAGAATTCTCCATGAAAGACCTAGGAAAAGCATCCTTTATTCTAGGAATTAAGGTCTATATAGATAGATTGAATCGGATGCTAGGACTTTCACAAAAGATGTATTTAAAGGAAGTGCTAAAGAGGTTTAGCATGGAAAACTCTAAGAAAAGTTTAGTATCCTTCAGACATGGCATTCATCTTTCCAAGAAGATGTGCTCTAGCACACCTGAGGAAATAGAATGCATGAGCAAGATCCCTTATGCTTCAGCAATAGGGAGACTCATGTATGCCATGTTATGTACATGACCTGATATAGCCCATGCTGTGAGTGTCACGAGCAGATATCAATCGAATCCAGGTGAAGAAAACTGGACTTCTATGAAATGTATCCTTAAGTACTTGAGAAGAACTAAGTATATATTGCTGATCTTTGGTAATGGAGAACTCCAAGTCCAAGGGTATACAGACTCAGATTTTATGTCCGATGTAGATGATCGAAAGTCGACATTTGAAAATCTATTTATGTGCAATGGTAGAGCTGTCAGTTGAAAAAGTTCCAAGTAGACAGTGATAGCAGATTCAACCATGGAAGTAGAATACATCGCTGCATCAAAAGCTGTAATGGAGGCATTCTAGTACAAGAATTTTGCCATAGAGATTGATGTGATGCCATCCATTGCCATTCCTTTGTACTGCGACAACAATGGCACCATAGCCCTTGCTAAGGTGCCGAGGTCTCACCAGAAATCCAGGCACATTGAGCGGCGATACCACCTCATCCGTGATTACCTTGAGAAGGATTACGTCGAGGTCAAGAGAGTTGACTCCACAGATAATACGGTGGACTCGCTTTCAAAGCCATTGGGCTAGCAGAAGATCGAAGCCCATCTTGACCAGATGGGACTGCGATTTATAGCCAATTGACTTTACGTCAAGTGGGAGTTTGTTAGATATGTGCGCCCCTAAAGCCAGAATTGGCTGACACTTGTAATACATTTCTAGGGGCAAAATTATAATTTTGACTATAAATAATAAAATGAATTATTTTCTATCATAAATGTGTATTTAGTCTCTATGATATATCCTTTGAGTTAATGATAATGATAATTCTTATTTTCAAGAGTTGAAAATTTAAGACAAGAATTTTCATTTATTAACTCATAAAATGCTCCTGACTGTAGGATCATCATGAGGATGGCGATTGATCCTAAAGGTTAGTGTACAATCGCTTTTTAATAGTAGATGAGTCTTGAGACACCAAGTGAGAGTATAGGTACTTGTTAGAGAATGAGGGCACTGAGCGTGACCAACTCGAGCATTCATAAGAAAGTCTACCTTCTCGTCGATGACTGACTCGAAGCTGTAGTGGTGTGTTTGGTTCTCTGATCTGAGGTGTATTGGTAGTTCACCCTGAGGGTGTTATAGTTTGACTACACCATGACTCTATCTCCTAGCCATTCAAAATCCTAAGGTGTATGTTGGCTATAGCATGTTCACTGTAGGAATTGGATTGCACGAAGAGGGAATCTATCTACCTTGGTGGATGAGGAGCAGTCCTATGATGATCATGAGAATCAAGTCCATAAGCCCATAGCCATGGCAGAGAGTGAAATAATAGAAAGAGTTTCTATTAAGATTTTTACATCAGACTTGAATCAAATGATTAAATCATATGATAGAAATTAAGGTTAGACGAGTTCACCTTAACCCTAATCTGATCAAGGCTCAAGGTAGAAGAACTTAATCACACAAGTAGCTGCATCGAAAGATTCTTTTTTAGTTTTGATGGGTTGCCACCATATACTACTAGATGTCACTGATGGATTTTGGGAGTAATTAGAATGATTTAGATGATCGATCATTCCAATTGTCTAAATCAGAAGAGTTCTGATCCATCGAAAAGAATTACGATGATGTCGATGATGGGGATCATGACATATTCCATTACCATATAGAGCTAAACCTAACTAGATCATACAAACAAAGGTTTGGATCTAGATATCATCAATTGGACTAACCCAGTTTAATTGATTTGAACTAGATTCAATTAGGGTCAAGAAAATCATGCTAGCACACGATTGGACCTAACATTCTCCTTTTACTATCATTAAAAGTTGTCTCGACTGAGCCAAATGAGTTTGTGCTTACCCAAGTATCTTTACTTGATCTGACTGGAGCTTGTCCAGATCAGAAAAGGGTTGTCTTAATTTATTAGATAAATTTGAGACAATACCTGCCATTTTTTGTTACCTGCTAATTCTTATCATTAGACTTTGGTCAAACATTGACCTTTGACCCTTGGACATCTGCCTATGCATCACACACTTATTGGAGAGCAAATAGGGGTTGTCCCCATATTGGAATTTAGAAAGGAGGGGGCACATGCCTAGGATGGCATGCGCCCATGGATAGGGACGCCTGGAGTCCCATACGGATGGGACTCTAGGTTGCTTCTTGGATTCAACTTAGGTGACCCTTACTTATAGACTTTGATCAGTCTTAGGCACCATCTAAGGATGAATTTATGGGGCTCTCATCTGATTGGATCAGGTGATGTCATCCCACCAATCAGATTTAGATCTGATTGTACGAAGTAACATGATTGACTGGGATGATGTGACACTGCATGGCGCAGCAGGGTCTATAAATAAACCCTGTCTGTGCCTAACTTTCAAGAGAGTTTCTCTTAGCCCATGCCCTAAGGCTACCCCTCTCTCTCCTCCATGCCATGTTCTGATCTTCTCTCTCCTCTCCATGCCCTAGGGAACTTGAGCTCCAGTTTGATGTGATCCAGGCAAGAAAAAGTTGACGAGAAAGGAAGAAGGCAGCACTACTATAGAGACGACTGCTGATCTTCCGAAGGAGTTTTGAAGATCCTTCAAATCAGATCCAAATCTAATTTTTGAAGAAGTGATAAAGAAGGAGAAGATCTCTAGATCCAGCTCGAGTGGATACTGGTAGAGGTCAGGTGCTTGCGTGGCTAGATCCAGAACCTCAGGCAATCAGCAGGATCATGAAAGGGTAATCAGATTACCCATATCTAGGCATAAATAAAATTAGATTTAATTTATTTTTATTTTTATTTTATTAGATCTATAAAATTAGATCTAAAATATCTTAGATCTGATATGGATGCTTGAAAAAAAATTTTGAAATATCTTTCTTGATCCGATCAGATCTAAACGATCCTAATCCGGGAAATAAGGATTTCCCCTTCAACTAGTATCAGAGCCAGGTTCAATCTAAATTATTTAGATATAATTTTTAACTTATTTTGATCTAAAAATTAGATGATTTTAAATGTCACATGAGATGTAATTAGATCTAAAATTAAAAAATTTAAAATTAAATAATAGAGATCTAAGTTTTATAATATACATGACTAGTTGTAAAATAGAATAGTTCTAAACGTAGTCTTGCATAATCATGATTTATTAAACTATGATTTTAGATCTATTTATTTTTTATTTTTTGATAATTATAAATATTATAATATGATCTAGAAAATAGAAAATAAAATTATTTAATTTTTAGATCATATGAGATATGATAATTGCATGTCTAGACTAGTTGTAGAATAGTTCTACATAGTTGACTAGATTAGAATTTATTTTGATATAATCACTTTAAATCTAATTTTTTAGATAATTATGAGATAATTTAGATCTGAAAAATATGCATGCATGATACATGAGATGAATACAAAGCATGTATTATGTTAGATCAAATTTTATATATGAGATATATGATGTAGATCTAATTAGTTTTATAGATTTATATTTTTGATTAAGGCATTCCCCTTAGCCGCCTGGTCATAAGAATAAAGTAGAGTTTAAATGCTCTCTCCTCCCATTTGATAGGGTGTCCTTATGATGTGTAGGGGTGCTGCGCATTCGTCCTTAGTCAGAAATCAAAAATTTACTTTCTGTAAAACCCTAGATCCTGAAATCCTAGGACTTTATTTACATATTTTATTTATGAACCCTAAACTTAATTAAGAATTAAGATTATAAAATATTAATTGGGTCTAAAATTAAAAATTTTAGATCTAAGACATATTCATAAATTTGGGTTCGGGCTTGGGTAGCTCAATTAGGTCTAAGCGGTTGATCAAACCGAATCAAGAGTTGATTAGATGGGATCAACAATGCTTAAATTGACCAATCTAATAGGATTAAGTCTGGATCAAGATCAAGTCACGTGAGTGATCAATCAAGCTAAGACCTAATTAGGCTGAGTGGTTAGAGTCTAGATTGTAGGCTAACTCGATTGGTTCTGGCTCAACAATTTGGTGTCTAAGGTAAGTCTAGAAGATATGACCAACTAGTTTTAAATTGAGAGCTACACGACATGAATGCATTCTTATCGAGTTAATGACATATCCCTTCCATCGATCTCACTTACCTGACCATGTTTGTTAGCTTAGTTCTAATATGAGGTGGTCAATAATCCGAGCTAACCAATGCCACTAGGTTAGTCATAATGGTTGTGATAATATCAAATCTAGTTTAATGAGACCTAAATCAAATCTTCGTAAGAAAAGATTAAGTCTAAGATCTTCCACCATTATAGATGTGCGGATCCTTCCTGGGGTTGATTATTCTTGACTGGTTACAGCGGCTCAGTTGCACCAAAAAGATGCAACCATGTCTATTAGGCATTGGATGCTATGGGCTGGAGGATGGATTGGGCTTAATATTCTGAATATAGTGAGAGACTCAATTAAGAATCTAATTTATGCAAATGGTGGGTCTGACTTAACTAAGAAGTGGATCAATATTTCAGGCATGGTGAGATTCATGAATTAGAGACCAAGTTTGGGTAAACCATGAGTGAAGAATCATTGAATAAGAGTTATTCACTCATTGGCTAACCCATCACCAATAACTGTTAGATGAGGCGATGAGTCAGTTGGTGGGACCACACCATCATTAGAAATCAATAATCGTGGAGATTTTCGCATCTCTACAGAAAAAGTACAGGGATCCGAGAAAATAGTGGGAGCTAATTTGTTTAAAAATAAAATCTCTAAACAAATTGGTTAAGTCATAATTACAATATCTAACTAAAAACTTTGACTCTCTATAGAAAAATGTCTGCATCCAATCAATTAGCATGGATCCTGGACACCCATAGACTGACCAGACCAAATTATAAGGATTGGCTCTAAAACTTTAAAATTATTTTAGGTTTCGAGAAGTTAACTAATATATTAGACCAAGACCCTCCAACCATACCAGCCATCCATCCACTGAATAGAGACAATCTCTAGATAAGTGGATAGATAAAGATAACAAGGCCAGATACTACATTTTGGGTTCGATGTCTGATGAACTTCAGTGCCAACATGAAGATATCAGAACTGCTCGCCAAATGTTGGCTCACCTACAGGAGATTTTTGGTGAACAGAGTCACGCAACCAAGTATCAAGTCACTAAGCAATTTTTCAAGGCTAAGATGCATAATGGGCAGCCAATCCAAGATCATTGTTTGATGATGATCAAGAATTTGGAAGAGCTTGAGAAGCTCAAAGTGAGGTTAGACTTGAATCTACACAATGATATAATTCTACATTCCTTGACTGATGTGTATGGGCAGTTCATCATGAACTACCATATGCATAAACTTCAAAATTCCTTGGCCGAACTTATGAACATGCTGATTACTGTTGAGCTTTCTGTGAAAGGTTCTAAAGGCTCATTACTTGCTTGGAATGGACTTCTTCCAAGAGAAAGTCTTTTGGAAAGAAGAAGAAGTCTGTGAAAAAGTAGAAGGTGGAAGGAGGAAAGGAGAAAAAGGCAGAGCTAAATAAAAAGGCCGCTGACAAAGGAAATTATTTTCATTACAACAATGACGGCCCCTGAAAGCAAAACTGTCCTACTTATCTGACCATCCTAAAGAAGAAGGAGGTAGGTCCTTCTGGAGGTATGCTCATTATTGAGTCTAACCTTATGATTTTTTCTGCATTCGATTGGATGCTTGACTCTGGTTCTAGTGCTTACTTGGGCACTTCTATGCAGGGTCTTGAGGATAGCAGGAGGCTGAGGGATGGTGAGATGATCCTGTGCATCAAAAATAAAGCAAGAATTGCTACCGTGGTCATGGGAACATATCCTCTTGGACTACCATATGGTTTAGACTTAGTGTTAAAAGACTGTTATTATGTGCCTACAGCAAGCAGGAATTTATTTTCTATTTCTTGCCTTGCATTAGAAGGCTATGTAATTAGTTTTCTTAAGGACCATTGTAACATTCTTTATGAAAGAAATAAAATTGCAAGTGGTTTCCTTATTAATGGTCTTTATCAGTTACATATTGATGTATCTATTTTTAATATCGAGCAAAATGTGAATGCCATGAAATGACCTAGGGATAGTCCAAATGATAGGTATCTATGGCACCTAAGACTAGGTCATATAGCAGAAGATAGGATTAACAAATTAGGAGAAAATTGGGCTATTGAGTCCATTGACTTTTGAGTCATATCCAATTTGTGAATCTTGTCTTCATGGCAAAATGACTAAACTTCCTTTTGTAGGACATGGGGAAAGGGCCATGGATCTTCTTGCCCTAGTACATACTGATGTGTGCGGCCCATTTGATGTGCCGATTAGAGGCAACTTTTGTCTACTTCATAATCTTTACCGATGATTTATCTAGGTATGGGTATGTGTATCTTATGAGACACAAGTCTGAAGCTTTTGAAAAGTTTAAAGAATTCAGACATGAAGTAGAAAAGCAAACTAGAAAAACCCATTAAGGTTCATTCGATCAGATCGAGGAGGTGAATACCTTAGCCGAGAATTCCTGGACTATCTCAAGAGAAATGGCATAGTCTCTCAATGGACTCCACCTGAAACACCTTAACTCAATGGGGTTTCAGAATGGAGGAATCGGACCCTATTAGATATGGTCCGATCCATGATGAGCTTCACAGACCTTCCTGATTTTCTTTGGGGATACTTCATTGTTAACTTGCAATCATACTTACTGAATAGGGTTCCTTCTAAAACCGTTCCTACCACACCGTATGAGATATGGCATGGTAAGAAACCAAGTCTGAGTCATCTCAGAATTTGGGGTTGTCCGGCTCATGTCAAAAGACAACAAGCGGACAAGTTAGACTTTAGGTCTTTTAGAGCTTGATTTATAGGATATCCTAAAGAGTCATTAGGATATTATTTCTACATTCCAGAAGATCACAATGTGATTGTGAGTCGACATGCCATCTTTCTTAAAAAATAGTTTATTCAAGATAGTGGCATTGAAAAGCAGATCAAGCTCGAGGAGAAAGTCTCAAAAGAGCAACGAGCTAAGGACCAAATGGAACCAAATCAGGTTAAGCCAATCCATTCACTACCTCCTCCATCTCGTAGATCGAAAAAGGTTTTTCATCCTCCTGAGATGTACTTAGGTACTATTTCAGAGGAAGTAGAGGAAATGTTCCTCGTAGGTAATGGGATTCATGGTGATGATCCCAAAACCTATAACAAGGTGATATCAGATATCGACTCCAAGAAATGATTAGAGGCAATGAAGTCAGAAATCGAAACCAAGTCTAGGACCTTGGTAGATCCATCAGAAGGTATAGTGCCTATTGGATGTAAATGGATCTACAAGAGAAAGATTGGTGTAGATGGGAATGTGGAGACATTCAAAGCTAGATTAGTGGCAAAAAGTTATAGTCAACGCGAAGGCATTGACTATCAGGATACCTTTTCGCTAGTAGCTATGCTTAAAATCATCCGCACATTGTTTCCTGTTGCAGCCTATTTCGATTATGAAATATGGCAAATGGATGTGAAAATGGCATTCTTAAATGGATATCTTGAGGTAAGATATCTATATGGAACAGCCGCTAGGTTTCACATCCAGTGATGATGATCACAAGGTATGCAAGCTGCAAAGGTCCATATATGGACTTAAGCAAGCATCTCGGAGCTGGAATACTCATTTTAATGATGTGATCAAATTGTTTGGTTTCATCAAGAATGAAGAGAAGCCATGTGTCTTCAAAAAGGTCAGTGGGAGCGCTGTTGTCTTCCTCGTATTGTACGTAGATGACATCCTCCTTATTGGAAATGATATTCCCATGTTGACCATAGTTAAAATGTGGTTATCTAAAGAATTCTCCATGAAAGATCTAGGAGTAGCATCCTTTATTCTAGAAATTAAGGTCTATAGAGATAGACCGAATAGGATGCTAGGACATTCACAGAAGATGTACATAGAGGAAGTGCTAAAGAGGTTTAGTATGGAAAACTCTAAGAGAGGTTTGGTACCCTTCAGACATGGCATTCATCATTCATCATTCCAAGAAGATGTGCCCTAGCACACCTGAGAAAATAGAATGCATGAGTAAGATCCCTTATGCTTCAACAATAGAAAGCCTCATGTATGCTATGTTATGTACACGACCTGATATAGCCCATTCTGTGAGTGTCACGAGCAGATATCAGTCGAATCCAGATGAAGAACACTAGACTTCTATGAAATGTATCCTTAAGTACTTGAGAAGAACTAAGGATATGTTGTTGGTCTTTGGTAATGGAGAACTCCAAGTCCAAGGGTATGTAGACTCAGTTTTTATGTTCGATGTAGATGATCGAAAGTCAACATCTGGGGGTCTGTTTGTGTGCAATGGCAGAGCTGTCAGTTAGAAAAGTTTCAAGTAGACAGTGATAGCAGATTCCACCATGAAAGCAGAATACATCACTACATTAGAAGCTGCAAAAGAGGCATTCTGGTACAAAAAGTTTGCCGTAGAGATCGGAGTGATGCCATCCATTGCCATTCCTCTATACTACAACAATAATGGTGCCATAGCCCTTGCTAAACAGCTGAGGTCTCACCAAAAATCCAAGCACATCGAGCGACGATACCACCTCATCCATGATTACCTCAAGAAGGGTTACGTCGAGGTCAAAAGAGTCGACTCCACAGACAATATGGTGGATCTGCTTACAAAGCCATTGGGCCAGCAGAAGATCAAAGCCCACCTTGAGAAGATGGGACTGAGATTTATAGCCAATTGGCTTTATGTCAAGTAAAAGTTTGTTAGATATGTGTGCCCTAGAAGTAAGAATTGACCGACACTTGTAATATACTTCGAGGGGTAAAATTATAATTTTGACTATAAATAATAAAATAGATTATTTTCTATCATAAATGAGTATTTAGTGTCTATGATACATTCCTTGAGTTAATGGTAATGATAATTCTTATTTTCAAGAGTTGAAAATTTAAGACAATAATTTTCATTTATTAACTCATAAAATGCTCATGACCGTAGGATCATCATGAGGATGGTGATTGATCCGAAAGGTTAGTGTACAATTATTTCTTCGTAGTAGATGAGTCTTGAGTCAACAGTATAGAGACATCAGAGCAAGAGTACAGATACTCATTAGAGAATGAGGGCACTGAGCGTAACCACCTTGAGCAGTCATAAGGAAATCTACCTTCTCATCGATGACTGACTCAAAGCTGCAGTAATATATCTGATTCTTTGACCTGAGGTGCATCAGTAGCTCACCTTGAGGGTGTTGTAGTTTGACTGCTCTATGACTTGATCTCCTAGGCATTCGAAACCCTAAGGTGTATGTTGGCTATAGCAGGTTCATTGTAGGAATTGGATTGCACTAAGATGGAAATCTATCTACCTCGGTGGTATGGAGTAGCCCTATGATGATCATGAGAATCAAGTCCATAAGCCCATGGCCATGGTAGAGAGTGAAATAATAGAAAGAGTTTCTATTAAGATTTTCACATTAGACTTGAATCGAATGATTAAATCATATGATAGAAATTAGGGTTTGACGAGTTCACCTTAACCCTAATCTGATCGGGGCTCAAGATAGAAGAACTTAATCACACAAGGTAGCTGCACCAAGAGGTTCATTTTCAGTTCTGATGGGTTGCCACCATATACTGCTAGGTGTCACTGGTGGATTTTGGAGCAATTAGAATGATTTAGAAGATCGATCATTCCAGTTGTTGGAATCAGAAAAGTTTTGATCCATCGAAAGGAGTTTCGATGATGTCGATGATGGAGATCATGACATAACCTATTATCATATAGAACTAAACCTAACTGGATCACACAAATAAGGATTTGGATCTAGATATCATCAATTGGACTAACCCAGTTCAATTGATTTGAATTAGATTCAATTAGGTTCAAGAAAATCGTGCTAGCACATAATTGAACCTAATGTTCTTCTTTTACTATCATTAAAAGTTGTCTTGATTGAGCCAAATGAGTTTGTGCTCACCCAAGTACTTTTACTTGGTCTGACTAAAGCTTGTCTAGATCAGAAAAGGATTGTCTTAATTTATGAGATAAATTTGAGATAATCATATCATTTTCCATCATCTGCTAGTTCTTGTCCTTTGACTTTTATCATACATTATCCTTTGACCCTTGGACATCTGCCCATGTGTCATTCACTTATTGGAGAGTAGATAGGGGCTAGTCCCCTTACTAGAATTTGGCAAGAAGGGGGTGCACGCCTGGCAAGAAGGGGGCGCACGCTAGGCGTGCACCCATGGATAGGGATGCTTGGAGTTCCATACAAATGGGACTCTCGGTTGCTTCTTAGGCACCATCTAAGGATCAATTTATGGGGCTCTTATCTGATTGGATCAGGTGATGTCATCCCACTAATCAGATTTAGATCTGATTGCATGAAGCAATGCAATTGGTCGGGATGATGTAGACTGCATGGCGCTGCAGGGTCTATAAATAAACCCTATCTGTGCCCAACTTTCAAGAGAGTTCCTCTTAGCCCATGCCCCAAGGCTGCCCCTCTCTCTCCTCTATGCCATCTTCTGATCCTCTCTCTCTTCTCCATGCCCAAGGAAAGTGGGCTCCAGTTTGGTGCGATCCAGGCATTAAAAAGCTGACGAGAAAGAAAGAAGGCAGCACTGCTGCAGAGACGACTGCTGATCTTCAGAAGAAGTTTTGAAGATCCTCTAAATTAGATCCAGATCTAATTTTTAGAGAAGTGATAAAGAAGAAGAAGATCTTCAGATCCAACCCAAGTGGATGCCGGTAGAGATTAGGTGCTTGCATGGCTAGATCCAGAATCTCAAGCAATCAACAGGATCGTCAAAGGATAATCGGATTACCCACATCAAGGTATAAATTAACTTAGATTTAATTTATTTTTATTTTTATTTTATTAGATCTATAAAATCAGATTTGAAACATCTTAGATCTAATATGGATGCTTGAGAGAAATTTTTAAAATATCTCTCTTGATCCGATTAGATCTGAATGAACCTGATCCGAAAAATCAGGATTTCTCCTTTAGTATATTCTAGCATAGACTAAGAAAAGTGAAAACTAGTGTAGGACCTCTATTTTTCATACCTTCATAAAATTTGATAATAAAATTTATAAGATGATCATTGATAGCAATAGCTGTATCAATGCCATTTCCACTGATATAGTTAAATAATTAGGATTAGCTCCTGTAGATCATCCCAGCACATATCATGTATTTTAGATAGATTCCTCATCTATTTTTATCAAACTCAGATGTCATATTTTCATCTAGCTTCATTCTTATTAGGATCATGTTTGGTGAGATGTCTTACCCATGAAATTCAAAAGTATCATATTAGGTCGGCCTTGATTGTTTGATAATGATGTTTCGATTTATGGCTAAATCAATTCCTATAATTTTACTCATAAGGATGAGAAGATCATGATTAATCCTTCCCTACCTAAGGCTACCAATAGAAATATAAGTGATGGACCAAAAGAAAACATCAAAAAGAAAAGCCTCCACCTTGTAGGTGCTAAGAAATTAGAGACAACCATGAGTAAAGGATCATCGATTTGGATGCTTGCTGCAAGAAAAGTTCGTGAAGACCCTAAGATAGATCATCCCAAGAAAATAGTTAGCCTTCTTAATGAATTTTATGATATCTTTTTCAAAGATCTATTAGATCACTTACTGCCCATAAGAAATATTCAGTACGCTATTGATTTAGTACTTGGATCTACCCAACCCAATTTACCCTATTATAGGTTGAACTCTACTAAGTATATCGAGCTGCAAAGGCAAGTTGGAGAGCTGATGAAAAAAAAATTCATGATAGAGAGCTTAACTCCTTGCACGGTTCCTGCATTATTGACTGTAAAGAACGATGGTACATGAAGGATGTGCATAAATAGCTATGTCATTAACAAGATCACCATTAAGTATCATTTTTCCATTCCTAGGTTAGGCGACATGCTAGATATAATGGCCAGAGCCACTATTTTCTCTAAGATTCATCACAAAAGTGGTTACCATCAAGTAACGATTAGACCGAGGGATGAGTGAAAAATTGCTTTTAAGATTGAAGATGGTTTATATGAGTGGATGGTGATGCCATTTGGGTTATCTAATGCTCCAAGTACTTTCATGAGATTGATTATCCAAATACTATGAGCATTTATAGGAGTATTTATAGTCATGTACTTTGATGACATTTTGGTCTATAGTGGAACTAGGGAGGACTGTCTAGCTCATCTCCAAAAAGTGTACCAAGTTCTTATAATAGAATGCCTGTATGCAAATTCTAAGAAATATGCTTTCATGATGGACCATGTTATCTTCTTAAGTTTTATTGTTACCTCCAATGGTGTGTCCGTCGATCCTGAAAAGATTAGAGCAATAGTTGAGTGGTCAGTACCCAAGACTGTGCATGACATACAGAGTTCTCATGTATTAGCAATCTTTTATCATAGGTTCATAAAAGAGTTTAGCACCATAGTCGCTCCCATCATTGACTACATTAGAAAGAATGATTTTGAATGGACTAAGGTAGCCAATAGTGCCTTCCAAGACATTAAGGATAAAATGACCCACACCCTAATCTTACGTCTACCTAATTTTTTTAAGATTTTTGAAATAGAATGCGATGCATCAAGAGTTGGGATTGATGGTGTCCTTAGTCAAGAAGGTCATCTAGAAGCATACTTTAGCATGAAATTTAATGATTCTAAACTCGTGTATTCTATCTATGATAAGGAATTTTATGTGGTGGTCCAAGCCCTAAGATACTGAGGATATTAGCTACTACTGCAAGAATTTATTTTGTACTCAGATCATGAAGCCCTCCGATTACTAAATTTCTAAAAGAAAATGAATCATAGACATGATAGGTGGGTCAAGTTTTTGCAAGCCCATACTTTTATTTTGAAATACTGTGCAGGTGTAGAGAATCACGCTGCTGATATTCTAAGTCATCGTCATACTTTGCTGTCCACCGTTAGTATAGAGATTGTTGGTTTTAATAAAATTAAGAAAGATTATGAGGAGTGTCTAGATTTTGAAAGCATACTTATCACTTTATGAAAAGGACCATATAGAAAATACAGTGAATACACCCTTCAGGATGGTTACTTGTTTAGAGGAGCTAGGCTATGTGTCCCCCGTATGTCTTTAAGAGATTTTCTAGTTTAGAAACTACATGCTAGAGGATTAGATCGACACTTTGATAGAAATAAAACCATAGAGTTGGTAGAAGTTCAGTTCTTTTGGCCACATCTGAAAAGAGAAGTCACTCGAATTGTTGCCTAGTGTAGAACGTGTGCCATGGCCAAGCAGAGAAAATAGAACATCGACCTATATACACCCTTGCCTATACCACACTATCCTTGGTAAGATGTTAGCATGGATTTTGTTTTAAGGTTACCTAAGATAGTTAGAAAGCATGATTCTATTTTAGTGGTTGTAGATAGGTTTTCAAAAATGACCTATTTTATGCCTTGTTGCCAGATATCTGATGCATTGAAGGTTGCAAGGATATACTTTGACAAGATTATTAAATTGCATAGATTACCCAAAACCATTATGTCTGATAGAGATGTAAGATTGTTGAGCTATTTTTTAAAAATCGTATGACACCTTCTAGGTACAAAACTAAAATTTTCTTCTATCTTTCACCTACAAATAGATGGCCAAACTGAAGTGGTCAATAGGAGTCTTGAAAATCTGTTGCATTGCTTGATTGGAGAGCATATGGGTAATAGGGATCTTTAATTTTTTTGATCCAAATTTGCATATAGTAGCTCTGTTAATAGTCCATTGGCATGAGTCCTTTCAAAGTAATTCATGGATATCAACTTAGAAAACCACTAGACCTCATCCCACTACCCATTCATGCTAGAATTTTTGAATCTACAAAGTCATTTGCATAGCATATCAAGAGTCTACATAAAGAGATTAGTATAAAAATTATATCAGTAATAAAATTTATAAATAAAATATAGATTCTCATCGACATGTCCAAAAGTTTATGGAAGAGGATTATGTGATGGTTCGAATGAGTCCTAAATGATTTTCATAAGGAACCATAAAGAAGTTACATACTCGAGGAGCAAGTACATTTAAGATCTTAAAGAAAATCGGACTGAATGCATATGTTATGGACTTATCGTCAAATTTTGGGATTAGCTTTACTTTTAATATTATAGATCTTGTCATCCGTAAAGAACCAACTTGGATACTTAGTGAGTCATTTGAGCTTGAACCAACCTTTGAGAGTGAACCTATTCTTGAGTGTCCATAAGTCAAAATATCTACAAAGCATGATCAGATTGAGAGAATTTTGAATAAGCAGATCAGCTCCACCTCGAGTCGAGGCTATCTACTATACTTGGTTAGATGGCAAGGTCGATTGAAGTCCTAACATACCTGAATCACTCAAGATAAGTTGTAGTGCATGGATCCCGATTTACTCGAGCATCACCAGAGTAGAATCGATCCACACTCGATAGGGTCGAGTTCTCCCCACCCTGAGAGAATTGGTGAAGACACCAGAGCCACCAAAAGCTGGCGACATAATTTAGATTTAATTTAGATTAAAGAATTCTCATTAGATTAATTCAACTTCAATTATCTGGTTCTATTTCTTTTGATTTAGTCAATTAGTTTTTTTGATGCATTAAGTTTTGGGTCCACAGGACCATACTTAGATTTGTATTGGATTAAAATCTTATTTGGAAAGAGATCATCATAAAGAAGCAAGCTTGGACCACGTAATCTTTGGAGCCACCACTCTCCACATGCCTAGAGAGGAAATATACATGCTAGCATGTGCCATACCCAAGGATCCTCATGCAAAGTTGTTCCAAGCATTAAGCACCCATATGGACTTTCTATTCCTTCCTAGGATTTTTTAAGAATTTTTGATTTCTTACTTATTTTATTGAAGGACTGATTTTTTTTTCATGATTTCATAAAAAATAGATACGATATATTTCTTTACTTGAAAATCAAGCATAATATTTTACTTTTTTGTTGGAGGGCTGATTTCTTCCTTGCAAAGGGTAGGGGATTCCTGAAAAAAGAAATCCTAGGATTCTATATAAATTCCTGTATCTTTCATGAATGAGATAATGAATGAATGAATTACTTTATAAATCTTATAAATACTTTTGTTAATCACTCCGAGAGGGAGAGGGTGTGAATACCAAATGTATATGATAGACTGGGAGGGGGTAACTTTTGACCTTGAGATGTATATTATGTATTCTTAGCTGAATATAAATGAATGTATTTTATTGTTAAAACCAGATGCATTAAGTATAGTTTGATAAATGAATGCTTGAGATGATGTTATAAGATGTGGAGTAAATTTGAAATGCTTGTGTTGTGATTTTAAAGGATTGATCAGAGTACTTGATAGCATGTGATTAACTAATGTGTAATTTTGCATTGTTACATTGTAGAAATTTTCTTAACCTTTAGATAAGGGTGGGGTATGGCACCGTCACCCGGTTTAGTTAGAGGTGGGGTGTTACATATTTGGTATCAAAGCAAAGATCTATAATTAATGGAGATGAATAAGGGTTATAATCAGTAAGCATAAAAAATGATTTATGTTAATGGCTAGGAGAAAAGGATTATGATTAGTGAGGATGGACTAATATGTATCAAAATTAGATTACTTGGATTGTTTAGCAATTAGTATAAAGTGGGTTGAGTGGTCTTGGAGATGATCCGATTGATTAAACAATTGAATCAATATCTTTTGAAGGATCTTTTTAGTGGCATTTATTTTAAGTTTATGCTTTAATATTGAGATGCAATTTCTTATGATGCTATGAATTATTAGTAGTTCTGTATTTTGATTAACTGAGTATTTGGTTAATGAGCATGAGTTGAATGAGTATGTTTACGATGTTAACAGCTTCTAAAATAAGTGAAGTATGTGCGTTCTTATGTTCCTTACTTAAGTTAAGCACTGCATATATGTGAGAAATATGTGTTGGTATTATCTAATGAATAATGATGAAAACAGAATCAGATGACAATTGTTAAGGATTATCATATGTTGGGAAATTCAAAATTTATAAGTTTATAATCTCAAGTTTTTATGTTAAAAGAAGATAAGATGAATTCATATGTATAAGACATAGAGTTGGTATGTTTAGTATGAACATTTCAAAGTAAGAATGATGTTCAAAAGTACATGAAAATTAATAAAGTGAATAGATAAGAGTGGCGCAGTGGAAGAGTGATAAATTATAGTTTGCAAAGAGAAATTTTATGTAAAATAGCATGAGAAGTAAATCTAGAATGCAATAGCAGCCTATTGAGGTGAGTGCTTTTTACATCAAGCTTTGATGTTTTCCTTATTATATTTTGTTATGAAAATGGCTTACTCTAAAAAGTAGCTAACTTTCATATTCTTTAACTTATATACATATTTGTGCAAGCGAGAACGTAGGAATTGAAATTGTTAACTTTTACAATTTAGTTTTGGGAATTTTAGTTTGTTTGGTATTTTGTTTTGGAATAGGTTACCCATAGGAGTGATCAATCTATTGAGTGTATCTTATCCTCATATTGCATGAGCATTGGCATTAGCATGAGATGGTACCTCCACAATCTGAATTTGCATTATGCCAGTGGGGATTATCTACAGCATTTGGCATCATATTGTACTATTTATCAACCATCTTGGAATGGGTGCTTTAAGATACAGTCAGTTGTAGCTGAAAAAGAAATTTATGTTGGCATGACATGATTTGTTATGTGGCTTTATCCCTATAGGGCATATTTCAATTTTAAGGAACTTAAAAATAGTTCATGCATTTCCATTTTCATTGTTATGTTGAATACTTAAAGTAAGATTCATCATTATGGAAAATCTTAAGAAGGGGGTTGGAATTATTCCGAAGAGGGATTCTGTCAAAAGCATAAGTTGATTGTGTGATGAATATCTAGTAATGTCATAATTGAAACCTCAAAGTTACTTGAAGTAGAAAGTACAAATTTTGATAACAAAATTTTCTATAAGAAGGAAGGAATGTAACATCCCGGATCAATAAAAAAATAAATTAAAAGATTTGTGTTTGTGTACGTATGGCATAGTAATTTATTTATGGTATATTTGAGCATAAATTATGACTATCTGCCATTATGGATCCTGAAAATTTTCTAAGTCTGGAATCTAGCACTTGTATGGGGAGCTATATGAAATATAAATTTTTTTTAAATAAAAATGAATGATAATTGATTCCTGGGTGTTAATGAGTTGTAAGATGATTTTTAATGAATTTGAGACCCTTTAACCTATTCATTCTGAAGGAAGAAAGTTTTAAATATTTTGGATTTCAAAAAATTTGAGCTAGAACCCAAGTTTTGGTATCTCATTCTTAAGAATTTTAATTTTTTTGATATTTCTATTGAATCCAAATAGGGGGTATTTTTTTATTTATATTTATATTTTAAAATTAATGAAAAGTAAAATAAATAAGGATATTAACTTTGAAGAGTATGGTCAGAGGTAAAACTTTAAAGAGCAGGAGTATCCAAGATGACCCAAATTGAAATTGAGTCGACTAATTATAAAGTCAGTAGTATAGTCAGAGGTAAAACTTTGAAGAGCAGGAGTATCTGAGCTGACCCAAATTGAAATTGAGCCGGCCTGAGTATTAGGCTATAGAAATGAGTGTTTTCTTCTTATGAAAGAGCCAACACAATTTGGAGTTAAGCTGACCCGAGTGACACTCGAGTTGACCCGATTTGGAGTTGAGCCAGCTCGGTCAGTAGGAAATCCTAGGAGTGGGTTTAAATTGAGAGGGTTTAAGTGATGTTTTTAAAATAATTTTTGATGGAATGAGGGAGCAGCTTGAGGATATAAATAAATAGCTGGAAATTCATCAAGAAAACACTTGTTATGCCTGAAATTGGGTGGATTCTTACTGGAATGACACCTACCAATGTTTTTTGAGTTTAATGATTTGTTTCTAAACAAAACACCATTGCTTCTTTTGATTGTTGTTTAGTCTGCTAAGACTTTTAGAGAGGATAGAGGAGGGAAGAAAGCTGGAGAGGGTTTTGTTCTTAGTCAAAATAAGTGAGGATCAGTTAGGGAATAGAGATTGGATAATAAATGAGGTGAAAAGAAGAGGAAAGTTGCTAAAATTGAAGAAGCAATGAAACCTATTTGGCTAGCACTAGGATTTTATTAGTTAAGAAAAAAAAGAATTGAAAAAGGTGCTTGAGTAAGCCAATAAGCTAGTCGCTATGGGTGGTGATTGATTTTCATCTATCTATAATATTTTCAAAGTGTTTTGCTATGTCAAAAAGTTTATTTTAAAATCAAGGTAAAATCCTCAATATTTCGCAGCTTACATATTGGTAAACAAGCATGGGTAAAAGTATAGTTTCTATATGGCCTTTATAAATTCAATATGCAAGTATTTGTGCATACAATTTTGATAACATGGCTTTAAAAATTTTAAATAAGTTTTACAGTGATATCCTTTATGATTCCATCTCTTACATGGTTAATTTCTATTTCTATGCCATGGAGGCTTATTGATATTGGTGATACTTTGGGACTGCTTATTTAAGAGTGTGTCATAGGATTACTCATTTAAGAGTATCTTATGATGGAGGACTGCCCATATGAGAGTTTGTCGGTATGAGACAACTCATATATAGATGTGATTATAGTGTGATAAATCATTTGAGAGTGTGTTGGTGGGACTACACATATGTCTATGTAGTTGTGGTATGGTTACCTATGTGAGAGTGTATCATGGGACTGCTCATATGTGGACATAATTATGGTATGATTATCCATGTGAGAGTGTGTCATGGGACTGCTCATATACGAATGTGAATGTGATATGATTACTCATGTGAGAGTTTGTCGGTGGGACTGCTCATCTAAGAATCTAGTTGTGATTGTGGTATGATTGCCCATGTGAGAATGTGTCATGGGACTGCTCATATGTGGATGTGATTATAGTACAAATTACTCATAAGAAATCTTATGAAAATATATTGATGTGATATCATCAACGATAAGCAAAAGTTTGTACTTTATAAGAACCTTGTATGTGATTCATATTTACCTTATTCAGTTGTTTAGAAGCCTATTGGTACATGCTATAAATTGTAGTATAAAAATTATAGTAAGTTTTCTATTGATAGTGGATATACTCAATAGGACATCAGGTCTCATTATGTGGTTTTATGTTTTTCTTCTCTTAGTAGATTGAAGTATCTTAGTTTGGCATCAGCATATGGGAGTTTTGTCTCAGCATTTTGGGATTGTACAAGTTAGATTATGAGGGACTTATTTTGGATGGAGTATTGGGGTGTATACTATGTACATTAAGCTATACATAACTGGTTGTATCCTAACATCGAGTTATATGTATTAAATATAGCTTGGTAAATTATATGTAGTAAACATAGCTTGATAATAAAACCCTAAGATGGCTTTGAAATGATAAGTGTAGTGAGATAGTTGTTTTAGCATATTATTATTTGATTCTATAGTTATGAGCAGATTGAAGTACACTAGTGCAATATCAGCACAAAGGGACATTCGTATCAGTGTTTTGGATTGTATATGATAGACTACGAGGGGGTTACATTTGACCTTGAGATGTATGTTATGTTTTCTTAGCTGAATATAAATGAATGTATTTTATAGTTAATAATAGATGTATTAAGCATAGTTTGATAAATAAAAGCTTGAGATGATGTTGTTAGATATGGAGTAATTTTGAAATGCTTGTGCTATGATTTTAAAGGATTGACTAGAGTACTTGACAATAGGTGATTAACTAATGTGTAATTCAGCATAGTTGTAGTGTAGAAATCTCCTTAACCTTTAGATATGGGTGGGGTGTGGCACTGTCATCCAATTTTGTTAGGGGTGGAGTGTTACACATCAAATGCCTCAAGGGCGGGCATAGGCTTGATCTTAATCTATCCAGAAGCAGTTGTTACCGAATATGTACTGTGCTTCAAGTTTTCCATAATGAATAATCGAAAAAGTATGAAGCTTTGATTGTCGGATTAAGAATAGCCATAGAATTGGAAGTAGAGCAAATGAAATTCTATAATGACTCATAACTGGTAGTGGAGCAAGTCAATGGAACTTATGAAGCGTGGGAAGAAAGTATCAAAAGATATTTAGATAAGGTGAAGAGCTTGATCTAGACCTTTCATAGCTTCAACATCCAACAGATCCAAAGAATAGAAGACACTAGGGCTAACCTTCTCTCCAAATTAGCTACTCTAGCTCCAAGTGAATTAATAAAAGAGGACTTCTTTGAATTTTTGCAACACCCAAGTTCGGAGGAATCCCAAATAGTAATGCAAGTTGACCATGAGCCCAGCTGGATCGATCCACTCATTTTATATCTCAAAGATGGTATTCTTTCTAGAATCCCAAAGAAGCTGAAAAATTAAGAAATCAAGCCTACGGCTATATTTTGTATGAGAATAAATTGTACAATAGGTCGCACTCCTTGCCACTTCTTAATGTCTTCGACCTTTTGAAGCTGATATATATTGAAGGAAGTTCATATAGGAATATATGAAAACCATCTTGGAGCCAAATCTTTGTCCTATAAACTACTTCAACAAGGATATTATTGGCCGATTATGCAACAGAATGCCATCGACTATGTGAAAAGATGTGATCCATGCTAGAGAAATGCTAACATCCAGAGACAGCCAGCCTCACAACTCACATCCCTAAGCATTTGATACCCATTTCTGCATTAGGAAATGGATATACTTGGGTCCTTTTCTATCGCATCTGGGCGGCGAAAATTTTTTTTAGTGGCAGTAGACTACTTACCAAATGGGTTGAGGTTGAGTCCCTAGCAAAGATTACTGAAGCTAAAATGTAGAACTTCGTCTAAAAGTTGATAGTCTGTAGGTTTGGCCTACCTCAGACTTTAATCATCAATAATGGGCATTAGTTTGCAGGGGCAAAATTTGTTGAGTTTTGTGAAGATCTGAATATTTTCTATCATTTTACGTCTGTGGCTCATCCTCAAGCAAATGGTAAAGCTAAAGTAACTAATAGAACTCTATTACAAGAAATAAAAACAAGACTTGAAAGAGCCAAAGAAACATGAATGGACGAACTCTATCATGTATTCTGGGCTTATAGAATTACTCAAAGATTATCAATTAGGAAGACCCCATTTGCTCTAGCCTTTGGAATAGAAGCAGTAATCCCAGTCGAACTCGGACTTCTTTTGGCATGAGTCGATGCCTTCAATGAATAGAACAACATGCAGGATCTTAGGATAAATCTCAACTTATTGGAGGAGAAGCAAGAGAAGGCTCAAATTCGAATGGTAGCTTACAAGCAAAAGGTAGCCCACTACTATAATTCCAGAGTCAGGAGCAAAACATTTAGAGTGAAAGATTTGGTGCTTCGATGAGTGGAAATTTCATAGCCATAAAATCAAGAAATGCTCACCCCAAACTAGGAAGGCCCTCATAAGGTCATGAAAATTGTCTTATCAGGAATTTATTATTTGAAGGAACTTGGAGGGGCTACACTCCCACGACCTTGAAACTTAGAAAATCTATGAATGTACTATCAATAATCTAATTTTAATAAAATTTTCTCATTTTAACATCCTTATCTTTATTGCAAAACCATGCGATGATAGGAAACTGCATAGCCGAGATTCATTCTCAAACAAAATGAAGGCTTTTGGTTATTTAAAATAGGAAGTTAACCTCATTGTAGTGAGGGTGAAGGCCTCCGATTATTTATGATAGGAGGTTAACCTCATCGTAGCGAGGGTGAACGCCTTAACCTCATCATAGCAAGGGTGAAGGCTTCCAAATTTTTAAGATAGGAGGAAAATGAGGGAGTTCCTTTCGATGGCTCTTTTTATGCCTCGGCAATCTTGTTAGTAATAGAAGGAGGACCTCATCCTAACAAGAATAAAAGCCAACCATATCAAGAATAGGAGGATCTCATCATGACAAGAATAAAGATCCTTACAAGGGATTGAAGACCTCTAGTTTTTAAAAAGTTGGTTAACCACAAAACAAGTCCAAAGACCCTTATTCATAAACAAGGGGGATAGATATACAGGACATGGAATAGAGATTATTATTTCAAGACTACGTCAATATCAGGCATGATAAAAAAGCAAAGAGACCAACAAGCCTCAAACCAAAATAGAGCATAGAAGGATAATTAAAAAGAAATATTATTTCATTAAAATTAAAGTTCAATATAGAAGACTTCAAGACCTAATACAAAAAAAAGGTGGGGGAAAATAAAATAATAAAGTCCTACACAGAGTCAGACGTCAGACTACCAGCCTTAGCCAATATGAGAGAATGCTTTAGATCTTCAATCTTCTCTTCAAGGTCTCATCTTGCCACTAAGCTCTCCCAGAGTAATTTTTGAGATATTCGAAAGTCATCTTCTACTTTCCTTAGCCTCTTTTTTAGGACTGCAGATTTGGCTTCAGCATCCTTCATCGTGCTCTTATTATAAGTTGTCTAGATCTTAAGCTAAAGGAGTTCGACCTTACAATTTCCATAATTCTTCGAAAGATCTCCAAGGGTTCTTGTCAGAGGAGCAACTTCCTTTGGATCTCCTCTTGAAATAGCCTAAACTTTGTCTGCCAACTGCTTCTAAAGCCGCATCACCTTAGTGTTTGCCATCTTAAGCTTCTTTTTATAATCGTCAATCTACTCGCACCGACCAATCTGGTATGAATTATATGCCCTTTCAGTGTTGCACAGTTGGTTTTGAAGGTTGGAGAAATTCTTCGACCAGTCCCAGCCAAACTCCACTTGACTTTGGACCCAGGCCAAACCACTCTCTAATTTCTTGATTTTTTCTCTTACATCACTAAGTTTGGTCTCAAAAGAACAAACCTTGGCCGTCAAAGTCTAGGATTTCTTTGTTAGATATGTGCTCTAGAAGCCAGATTGGCTGACACTTGTTAAATACTTTCTAGTGGCATTTTTAAAATTTTGACATAAAAATAATTAAAGGATTATTTATTCTATCACATTGTGTATTAAAGTGTCTGTGATACATCCACTGAATTAATAGGTATAATAACACATATTCTCAAGAGTTGAAAATTTAAGGCATGTGTTATCATAATTAACTCATCAATTGCTCCTGATCGTAGGATCATCATGAGGATGGTGATAGATCTGGAAGATTAGGTACTCATTAGAGAATGAGGGCACTGAGCATGACCACCTCGAGTAGTCATAAGAAAGCCTACCTTCTCATCGATGACTAGCTCGATGCTGCAGCGTGTGTCTGGTTCTTAAACCTGAGGTGCATCGGCAGTTCACCTTGAGGGTGTTATAGTTTGACTACACCATAACTCGATCTCCTATCCATTCAGAACTTTAAGGTGTATGTTGGCTCTAGCATGTTCATTGTAGGAATTAGATCGCACCAAGATGGGATCTATCAACCTTGGTAGAGGAGGAGTAGTCCTATAATGATCATAAGATTGAGTCCTAAAACCCATGGCCATGGTAGTGTAAAATAATAGAAAGAGGTTTCTATTAAGATTTCACATCAGACTCGAATTGAATGATTCATTTATATGATGGGTGTTGGTTTGATGAGTTCACCTTAACCCTAATCCCATCGGAGCTCATGATAGAAGAACCCAATCACATAGGTAGTTGCATCGAGAGGTTTGCTATTCTATTTTGATTGGTTGCCACCATATACTGCTAGATGTCACTGATGGATTTTGGGATCAATTAGAATTATCTTGATGATCGATGATTCTAATTGGATGAATCAGAAGAGTTCTAGTCCATCAAAAGATGTTTTGATGATGTCGATAATGGAGATCATGACACCTTTTGATCATGTCAATGATGGAGATCATTACATATCCCATTACTATACAAAATTGAACCTATCCGGATCACACAAATAAGGGTTTGAATCTGGATGTCATCAATTGAGCTAATCCAGTTTGATTGATTTGGATTAGATCCAATTAGATTCAAAATCATGTTAGCATACGATTGAGCCTAACGTTCTCCTTCTATAGTCTTTTTGAATTATCTTAGCTAAGCCAAATTAGATTTTGCTCATCTAGAAGCCTTGTATAGGTTTGTCCTAGTCTGACTGAAACTTGTCTAGGTCAGAAAAATCTTATCATAACCTGATCTAGGCTTGTCCTAATCCATCGGATGGAAATAGGACAAGATCTGCTAATTTGTGAAACTATTTGGACAAGGCTTATCTGAAAACTCTATAAGGATTTGTCATTATCTGACTGGATCTTGACCTGGCCTAATCAAGACTTATCCTAAATCCCATAAGATGGGAACAATACAAGAGTTGTCTTTGCTATATTATGGCTTGTCCTAAAATCATGGGATGAAATTTGGAAAAGCCTCTTCCAAAAATTCTAGATTGATTTTTCTTGATCTGACTGGACCGAGTCCTAGGCTGATCAAGATTTGTTCTAAATTAATTTGGACTTGACATAAATCCATTGAATGGGATTTGAAAAGGTTTTATCTTAATCCCATAAGATGGGAATAGGATTAGAGTCAAATGTTGACCTAGTATGCAGGAAAGAAGAGATATGGCACGCACCTTCTAGAATTTATCTGAGGGCGCATGTCCATATGGGATTTATGTGGAGTTTGTGAGCACATGCCCCTTTATGGCGTGCCCATCTAATGGATAAGAGAAGGTGCCCATTCAAATTTGATTTGACTGGTCAAAGCATTTGAATTTCATTTAAATGTCTAAGGAGATAAGAGTTTGAGCCATCTACTCACCTTATCCCTTATTCCATGCCACATTTTTGAGTTTTGTGTGACAAAATATAAAAAAAATATGGTGTGGGGCATGGAGATTATGGAGGAGTCATTTTGCTTGTTAAACTTTGACATGTTCAAAGTTATATGCAAAGGGACTCTAGACTAGATCTATAAATAGGGCCCTGTGCAAATTGTTGTGCATCGCCATTTCTCTATGGCGAAGCCCTACCAAAATATTCATCTCCACACCTTCCTCATCTAATCCTCTCCCTATACTCTATACCTAAGAGTTGGGCAAAACCTGCAAGCAAAGATCAAATCCCATTGGTGCGAAGATCAGTGAGAGATAACGGTGTTCGTGAGACGAACAAGTAGCCTTCGGAGTTTGTTTTGAAGATTCAATGGGAAGACATCAGATCTGACCTTTGGAGATCCGATTAAAAAGAAAGAGACTTCTTGATCTAACCTAAGTGGATATCGATAGAGGTCGGGCATGTACGCAGCTCAATCAAAATCTCGGATCAGTCGTCAGATCATCATAATGGATAAATGGTTTATCCAATCAGGTGATAACTGTTATCACTATTATTATTTCTATTTTATTTCTAATTTTGGATTAATCTAATTAAATATGAGAATTCTTAGATCTAATCAGATCATATAAAATTTTTAAAAATTATTCCACTACAAATAAATCCGATCAGATTCATCCTGCGGTAGGAAAACCCATTTTTTCCTTCAACTGGTATTAGAGCCAGGTTGCTGCTTCTAGATCTTTCTTTAAATTAATCAAAAATTATTTTTTAGATCTGATTATTTAATTTTTAGATGTTACATAAGATATAATTAGATCTAAAATTAAAAATTACATATTTTAAATATATATGTTTGACATAAACAATGCATGCTCTAGTCTAGATCTGCTATTCTATATCATGATAATTTTCAAATATATTTTAGATTAGATCTGATTTATTTTTCTATGATTTGATCATTTATATTTCAGATGTTACACTAGATATAATCAGATCTAAAATATAAGGTCTAATTTAAAATTTTGATATATGTGATGTAGGCAGCATATGTCTAGACTATATCTCTAGTTTAATCTCATAGTCTAGATCAAAAATTTTATGAAATGTTCATTTAATTTTTTGAAGATTATGTGATCAGATTAGTTAAATTTTAGATATTATATATGATATAATTAGATCTGAAAGCATGAGATGCATTTAAAATTTTTATATGTATGACATATGCACTGCATGTCTAGACTAGTTACATAGATCTATTCCATGAGTAGTTTGGATTAAAAATTTTTATGATGAGACCATTTAAAATTTTACTTTTAGATATTACATCAGATGTAAGCTGATCTAAAATATAAATTTAAATATTAAATTTGATACATGAGATGTATGCAAAGCATATATAGATTAGATCTTAAATCATGTAACAGTTTATGCTTTAGATCTAATAGTTTTGTAGTATAGTTCATATTTCTGATTAAGGCATTCTCCTTGGCCGTCCAATCACAAGAGTAAGAAGGGTTTAAAGGCTCTCTCATTCAATTCAATGGGGTGCTCTTATGGCGTGTAGGGGTGCTGCATTTGCCCTTAATCAGAAATTAAAAACTTACTTTTCTGCAAAATTCTAGATCCTGAAACCATAGGATTTCTATGCATGTTTTGTTATTGAAACCTTGAACTTAATTAAAAATTAAGTTTATGAAATTAATTAGATTTAAAAATTATGAATTTTTAGATCTAAGATACCTTCATAAATCATAGGTTTAGGTGTGGGTAGCTCAATTAGGTCTAGCGGTTGATCAAACCGAATCAAGAGTTGGTTAGGTGGGATGAAGAGTGCTTAGATTTGACTAGCCAAATAGAATTAAGTCTAGATCAAGGTTGACTAATAGTCACATATGGCCGATCAAGTTAAGACCTAATTTAGCTCTACGATTTGAGCATGGATTGTAAGCTAACCTGATTAGTTCTGGTCAGACAAGTCGGTGTCTAAGGAAAGTATGAAAAATATGACCAGTGAACTTTAATTAGAAGCTACTCAATCTGAATGCATTCATGACAAGTTAATGGTGTATTCCTCCTATTGATTTCACTTACCTAGCCAATTGATTCATCCTAGTTCTAGTTTGAGGTGGCTAACGATTTGAGCTAACCCATGCCACTAGGTTAGTCATAAATGTTATGACTAGTTGAGTCTAAGAGACCAAATCAAATCTTCCTAAGAAAATATTAAGTCCTAGGTCTTCCACCATTATGATGTGTGGACCCTTTTCAAAGTTGATTGTTCTCGATTGGATACAGTGGTTCAATTGCATCGAGAAGATGCAATCATATCTATTAGACATTGGATGCTATGGGCTGGAGGATGGGTTGGGCTCAATATTCCGGATATGGTAAGGGATCCAATCAAAAATCTAATTTATGCAAATGGTGGGTTTGGCTTAACTAAGAAATGGAGCAATATTCTGAGCATGGTGAGCTTAATGAACTAGAGACTAGGTTTGGATGCATCATGTTTATAGAAATATTGGACAAGAGTTGTCCGCTCATCAGTTAATCCATCACCAATAACTTTTAGGTGAGGTGGTGAGCCAGTTGATGGGACCGCACCACCCACTAGAAATCAATTATCATGGAGATTTTTGCATCTCTACCAAGGGAGTGTAGGAATTCGAGAAAATAGTGGGAGCCTAATTTGTTCAAAAATGAAGCCCCTAAATAAATTGGCTGAGTCAAACTATAAGTCTAACTAGAAACTTTGATTCTCTACCGAAAAATGTCTGCATCAAAATTTCTAGCCTGAATCCTAGATACCTATAAATTTACCAGATCGATTTACATGGATTGGCTAAAGAACATCAAAATTATTTTGGGTTCGAAATGGCTGACCTATGTATTCGACCAGGGCCAACCCCACTATACCAGCACATTCGATCGTGGATCAGAGAGCATCTCATAAAAAATGGTCAAACAATGATAACAAAGCTAGGTGCTACATGTTGGGCTCAATATCAGATGAGTTGCAGTGCCAACATGAAGACGTTAGGACTACTCGCCAAACGTTGACGCACCTGCAAGAGTTGTTCGGTGAATAAAGTAGCATAGTGCATTATCAAATCTCGAAGAGACTTTTTAAGGTACAAATGCATGATGGACAGTTGATCCAAGATTATTGCTTGGCAATGATCAAGGACCTAAAGTGCTTGAGAAGCCCAAAGCCTTGATGGTCAAGGAACTACAGATTGATGTGATCCGACAGTCCTTGATTGATTCATATGGGTAGTCATTATGAACTTCCATATGAATAAGCTCTGGTGCAACTTAGCTGAGTCAGTAAATATGTTGGTTACTACTGAGCAAACTTTGAAGGATTCAAAGGGCTCAGTTCTGGCTATGGAGCAGACTTCTTCCAAGAGAAAATCTTTTGGAAAGAAGAAAAAGTCTGTGAGAAAGTAGAAAATAGAAAGGGCAAAGAAGGGTGAGTTGAAGAAGAAGGCCACAGAGAAGGAAAAGTATTTTCACTGTAACTCCGGTCGCCATTAGAAGCGAGACTATTGAGAAACATGCTGGGTTTCATACATAGATTTCAAAATTTTTTAGAAATTTAATGCAACAACAGACATAGATTAGACTATTTAATCTACAACATGCATGTAATCAAATTATAAAACCCTACATCAAGGATCTATAATATGTTATGATGCAAATATAAATCTAAAATTAAATTAATCAAAAATGGTATTGATCATATCAATACCTAGATCTAGAGTAATTCTAGATCTAACTCTAGATCGCATCTAGGTCACCAAGAGACCAGATCTCTTGCTTTTGCATGAGTCGAGAACTCCATGGTTGAATCCATTGTTGCCTTTGAAGCTGCACAAGCATCCGGTCTCTACAGGTGATCCACATGAACCTGCAACATAGATTGAAGGTTCATCGAAAGAAGATCCACTCAAAGTGCTAGCTTTTCATGGATCTCTCTTGATGGTCAATCAAATAAGTATTCTTCAGATCTCTTGGACTCTCCAGAAGATGAAAAATACATGGAGGATTGAGGGAGAAATCTAATTTTTGGATCTCCCAAAAAATAGAAATAAAAACATATGAAAAAAACCCTAGGACAAGATAAATCTTCTCCTTCAGAACATCAACGGTTGATGTTCTGAAAATATCTCTATGCTAGGATCAGAGGAGACTTCTCCTCTAGGTTGTTTTATCTATTTTTTTATATCCCACACCCTCTGATTTTTCTCATAAAAATCTCACAAAAAAAGATGGAGAAGAAGGGCTCTCAAGCAAACCCCAAGAGAAGACCTTCTTCTCTCATCAGGATCTTCTTCTCTCATCAGGACATGATTAGATCATGTCCAGAAAGAACCTCTATGCCCTAACACCTTGGAGCACATATCCCACACCCTCTTCCTCTCTCTCTCTTAGATCTTATCATATAAAATCACATCAAAATAAAACAAAGAGAGGGTTAGAAAAAAATTCTCTAAGAGAAAATAATTTTTCTCTTACCATTTTTCCTTCAAGACATCAATAATTGATGTCTTAATGGAGGGTTCTTCTACAAGGAGCAAGGCACCCCAAAACCCCATGCCAACACTCCTTTTCTTCTTTAAAAGAACCGAGGGATCCAAGAGTTTTGATGCCACTAAAAAATCTCCAAGAGCCATCCCCCTTAGAGCCCCTTTTGACTAGGTCAAAACCTAGTCAAGGAGGGACTCTTAGGAGTTCTATGGGGAGTGGGTAGAGTTGGCACAAAAGGGAGGGAGGAGTTTGGATCAAAGAAGACTCTTCCAAGTAGGAAACAATTTCCAACTTCCTTCAAGTTTTGACCAAGTCAAAAAAAATTTACAAATAATCTGATAAGTGGGGCGTGGGGACCTCTTATTGGCATAGGAAATCTCACGTAAAGATCTAAAAAAATAAAAGTGGGCATTGGCTTTTATTGGCGCAAGGAAGGGAGAGAGTCCCAGTCCAACTAGGAGTCCTCCTATTTGACTAGGTCAAAGAAGATTTGAAGCTGATTTAAATCATATTTAAATTAGATTAAATACAATCCAATTAAGGGTGATCCTTGTCCAACTAGGAGTTCAATTAAATTATATTAAATCAAGATTTAAATCTAATTTAAATTCTAAATCAATTAGATGCACCTAAGTCCTAATCAAACAAGAAATTATTCTTTCTTCCAATTAGCTTATCCAATAAACCAATAAGACTTAATCTAATTAAGTCCAAACTAATTCTAATTAAATCTAGTTTAATTATACTTGAACTCAGCCAGATTGCTCAATCAGATTGAGCAAATTAGCAATCCAAATGCTAATCGATCCTTCTGCAACACTTGCATTAGGTCAAACATCAATCGTATTGATGGATTGACCTTAGAATGATTCTCAATCTTTGATTAACCATCTGATCAGGTTACAAGCTCTAATATGTGTGACCCCATAGGTTCGAACCTAAGCCTATAGAATAGGAACCAATTCTTGTACCAATTGAAGTTACCATCTACCAATGGTTCTCGACGTCCGGATAGATCGAATGTATGCAAAGCAACATTCTTAGAACCCTGGCCAATGGTTACCATATAATTCATCCCTATGATCAATAATTTTCAAGACGACTTTGAGTATGTTGTCAAACACTCATACAAGTCATCTTTAATATGTCTCAAAATTTTGCAAATCCTGTGACATCTCACGAGGATTACCTAGGCTCAGATTTTTCTAAATTGAAACACAGCGAGTCATTCTCTTCCTGAAGATAATCAAGAGTGGTCAATCTGATCTTGACTCACACACCAACTTTACAAGTACTTGACTATATCCAAAAATCTTTCAAACCTATATTAGAAATATAGACAGTCTGGTACTAAAGTATAGTGAGTTGCTTGCAAGTCACCATGGTGATCTCAAGTCGGAGGGATACTTATACCCGTTGGCCTTAGCTAGCTACTCTTGATAGTAGAATGCTACATTGATCATGTTTAGTGTAGATGTACTCCTACATCTAACCTGGATGCCATACCAATATCTCCACACCACTTGGTTATGAGGATAACAAACATATATGGCGTACAACGATCTACACTCGATAAGTTATCATCCTTGTTTATAACTTATCATTTGATCGTAAACAATTTAAGAACCATCCGATGAATTCTTCTTTATCGATTGATTGTAGTTCTAAGGACTTCATCATAATTTAGGAGTTCATTTAAGAAAGATAGAACTTTTATGATGAACCAGCCAAATAACTATTATTAGATAATTCATATACTAATTTCAATCATCTACTACATAGATGATTGACTTTAGGACATATTTTTCAACAACTCTCACTTGGACTAAACCCAATTAGAATGATATCAAATATCCTATCTTTCACTTGAGTTCATAGAACTCCTAAGTTTCGAGGCCTTAGCAAATGGGTCGGTCAAATTCTCCTTTTCCATCGATCTTCTAAAGATCGACGTTACCCTAATAAAAAATCAAAGGTGATAGCAATGCAGAATATGCTGGTTCTTTGATTCTTTAGTCTGAGCTATGGCTCCAGTAATACAATGGGACCGGACCATCGGTGGAGGGTGCCACTCCCAACCTGCTAATGAACCTCAGCAACTATATAGCTTACATGGTAGCATCATATGCCACGATGTCTCTACATCACTAACTGAATAGGCTAAAGTATCCTACATTGGAACCTTTCCAGTAGATTGCTCCTACAATTAGCGTATGAGCCAACATTCTGTAGTTGTCATCTTGTTCTGACTTAAATTAAAACATCCATATATTTTAAGTCAGTACTTCCATATTTGAGTCACGGACCTTAGTATTTTTCAAATACTTAAGGATTATCTGTACAATCTTTCAGTGGCTCTCACTTGGATTAGATTGATATTTGCTTACTACCTCTAGTGAGATACCATGTCTGATCACATACATGGAGAAACAAGATGACAGCTAAAGCTTTATTCTTTGTAATGCTGGGATGTCATTCCCGATTAATAGAATTTCATCAACAAATAACACAAGAAATAACACTACAAAATATTTTATCCAATTATAAATGTAGAATTTATCATTGTTCATAACAAAGGCATACATTCAAAATGTACGTTCTAATTCTGAGGTAATAGTTAAATGGGCTTTAAAGTCTTTACCTTCCCATCTGCGCTACTCAAATACTTATGAAAATCCATTCACATCCAATAGATTTTATCCCTTCAAGTGAATCAACTAGTGTCCATACACTATTAATTTTCATGGACTTTAATTTGGATCATGTGGCTCCAGATCACTGTTAGATATGTGTGCCCTAGAAGCCAGAATTGGCTGACACTTATAGTACACTTCTAGAGGCAAAATTATAATTTTGATAATAAATAATAAAATATATTATTTTCTATCATAAATATGTATTTAGTGTCTGTGATACATCCCTTGAGTTAATGATAATGATAATTCAAATTTTCAAGAGTTGAAAATTTAAGACATGAATTTTTGTTATTAACTCATAAAATGCTCCTGACCGTAGGATCATCATGAGGATGGTGATTGATCCAAAAGGTTGGTGTACAATCATTTTTTTATAGTATATGAGTCTTGAGTCCGTGGTGTAGAGACACCAGAGCGAGAGTACAGGTACTCATTAGAGAATGAGGGCACTGAGCATGACCACCTCGAGCAGTCATAAAATAGTCTACCTTCTCCTCGATGACGGACTCGAGGCTACGGTGGTGTATCTGGTACTTTGACATGAGGTGCATCAGTAGTTCACCTTGAGGGTGTTATAGTTTGACTACACCATGACTCGGTCTCCTTGCCATTTAAAATTCTGAGGTGTATGTTGGCTATAACATGTTCATTGTAGGAATTGGATTGCACCAAGAGAGAATCTATCTACCTTGGTGGATGTGAAGCAGCCCTATGAGGATCATGAGAATCAAGTCCATAAGCCCATGACCATGGTAGAGTGAAATAATAGAAAAAAAATTTATTAAGGTTTTCACATCGGACATGAATTGAATGGTTAAATCATGTGATAGAAATTAGGGTTTGATGAGTTCACCTTAACCCTAATCTGATTGGGGCTCAAGATAGAAGAACTTAATCACACAGGTAGCTGCACCAAGAGGTTCATTTTTAGTTTTGATGGGTTGCCACTATATACTGCTAGGTGTCACTAGTGGATTTTGGGAGTAATTAGAATGATTTAGATGATTGATCATTCTAGTTGTCTGAATCAGAAGAGTTCTGATCCATTGAAAGGAGTTTTGATGATGTCGATGATAGAGATCATGACATATCTCATTACCATATAGAACTGAATCTAACTATGTCACATAAATAAGGGTTTAGATTTGGATGTCATCAATTGGACTAACCTAGTTTAATTGATTTGAATAAGATTCAATTAGGTTCAAGAAAATCATGCTAGCATACGATTAAGCCTAACGTTCTCCTTCTACTATCAACAAAAGTTGTTTCGACTAAGCCAAATGTATTTGTGCTCACTCAAGTACCTTTACTTGGTCTGACTGGCGGTTGTCCAAATCAAAAATGGGTTGTCTTAATTTATAAGATAAATTTGAGACAACACCTACCATTTTTTGTCACCTGCTAATTCTTGTCTTTGACTTTGGTCAAACATTGATCTTTGACACTTAGACATCTGCCGATATGTCATGCACCTAGAGGAGAGTAGATAGGGGCTTATCCCCTAGCTAGAAATTGGAAAGGAGGGGGTGCACACCTCCTTAGGTGTGGACCCATGGATAGGGATGCCTGGAGTCCCATATGGATGGGACTCTAGGTTGCTTCTTGGAATCAACTTAGGAAGGCGCCTAAGACTCAGCTTTGACCAGTCTTGGCACCTCCTAAGGATGAATTGAAAGGACTATCATCTAATTGAATCAGGTGATGTCATCCCATCAATCAAATTTAGATCTGATTGCATGAAGCAATGTGATTGGCTGAGATGATGTGGCACTGCATGGCACAGTAGGGTCTACATAAATCCTATCAGCGCCCAACTTTCAGAGAGTTCTCTCTTAGCCCATGCCCTAAGGCTGTCCCTCTTCCTCCTTCATGCCAACTTCTAATCTTCTCTCTCCTCTCCATGCCCATGGAATTTTGGGCTCCAGTTTGGTCCAATCCAGGCAAAAGAAAGGTGACGAGAAAGGAACAAAGCAGCACTGCTGCAGAGACGACTGCAGATCTTCGAAAGGAGTTTTAGAGATCCTCCAAATTAGATCCAGATCTAATATTTAGAGAGATGATAAAGAAAGAGAAGATCTTTATATCCAGTCTGAGTGGATACCAGTAGAGGCCAGGCGCTTGCATGGCTAGATCAAGAATCTCAGGCAATCAGCAAGATCATCAAAGGATAATCTGATTACCCAACATCAAGATATAAATTAATTAAATATAATTTATTTTTATTTTTATTTATTAGATCTATAAAATTAGATCTGAAATATCTTAGATCTGATCTAGATACATGAGAAAAATTTTTAAAATATCTTTCTAGATTCGATCAAATCTGAATTAACCTGATCCGAGAAATTAAGATTTTTTCTTTAGTTGGTATCAGAGCCAGGTTTTCTAAATTATTTAGATCTAATTTTAATTTTTTTTTGATCTAATAATCAAATAATTTTATACATCACATGAGATGTGACTAGATCTAAAATTAAAAAAATTAAAGTTAAATAATTTAGATCTAAGTTTTACAAGATGCATGACTAGTTGTAAAGTAGAATAATTCTATACATAGTCTTGCATGTTCATAATTTTAATTTGATTAAGTTATAATTTTAGATCTATTTATTTACTATTTTTTGATATTATAAATATTATAATAAAATCTAAAAAATAATAAATAAAATTATTTAATTTTTGGATCATATGAGATATGATGAATGCATGTTTAGACTAGTTGTAGAATAGTTCTACATAATTGTCTAGATTAGAATTTATTTTGATGCAATCAATTTAAATCTAATTTTTTAGATTTTTATTGGATAATTTAGATCCGAAAACATGCATGATATGATACATGAGATGTATGCAAAATAGATTTATAGTTAGATCAATTTTTGTATATGAGATATATGATGTAGATCTAACTAGTTTTATAGTTTTGTATATTTCTGATTAAGGCATTCCCCTTGGCCGTTCGGTTATAAGAACAAAGTAGGGTTTAAATACCCTCTCCTTCCATTTGATGGGATGTTCTTATGATGTGTAGGGGTGCTGTATGTTCGTCCTTAATCAAAAATCAAGAACTTACTTTCTGCAAAATCCTAGATCCTGAAATCCTAGGATTAATATACATATTTTATTTATGAATCCTAAACTTAATTAAGAATTAAGATTATAGAATTTTAATTAGGTCTAAAATTGAGAATTTCAGGTCTAAGATATATTCATAATATTGGGTTAGGGCTTGGTTAGCTCAATTAGGTCTAAGCGGTTGATCAAATCGAATCAAGAGTTGGTTAGATGGTATCAACAATGCTTAAATTGATCAGTCTAATAGGATTAAGTCTGGATCAAGATTTAGTCATGTAATTGATCGATCAAGCTAAGACCTAATTAGGCTTTGTGGTTAGAGTCTCGATTATAGGCTAACCCGATTGATTCTAGCTCAACAATTTGGTGTTTAAGGTAAGTTTGGCAGATATGATCGATTGATTTTTAATTAGGAGCTACTCAACTCGAATGCGTTCTTGTCGAGTTAATGGCATATCCCTTCCACCGGTCTCACTTATCTAGCCATATTTGTTGGCAAAGTTTTGATTTGAGATGGTCAATAATCCAAGCTAACCCATGCCACTAGGTTAGTCATAATGGTTATAACTATGTCAAGTCTAGTTTAATGAGACCTAAATCAAATCTTCCAAAGAAAAGATTAAGTCTAAGGTCTTCCACCATTATAGATGTACGGGCGCTTTCCGTGGTTAATTGTTCTCGGCTGGTTATAGTAGTTCAGTTGCATCGAAAAGATGCAACCATGTCTATTAGGCATTGGATGCTATGGGCTGAAGGATGGATTGGGCTCAATTTTCTGGACATGGTGAGAGACTCAATAGGATTCCAATCTATGCAAATGATGGGCCTAACTTAACTAAGGAGTGAATCAATATTTCGAGCATGGTGAGATCCATGAATTAGTGATCAAGTTTAGGTGCACCTTGATTAAAGAATCATCGAATAAGAGTTGTTCACTCATTGGCTAATCCATCACCAATAACTATTAGGTGAGCTGATGAGTCAGTTGGTGGGACCGCACCATCCACTGGAAATCAATAATTATGAAGATTTTTTCATCTCTATAGAGAGAGTGTAGAGATCCAAAAAAATTATGGAAGCTAATTTATTTAAAAATAAAATTCCTAAATAATTGGTCAAGTCCTAATTATAATATCTAACTAGAAACTTTGACTCTCTACAGAAAAATATCTACGTCCAACCTACTAGCACATATCCTGGACACCCATAGATTGACTGGACCCAATTACAAGGATTGGCTCCAAAACTTCAAAATTATTTTGGGTTCTGAGAAGTTAACTCATGTGTTGGACCAGGACCCTTTGACCTTATCAACTAGTCCATCCGCTGAACAGAGAGCATCTCTTGAAAAGTGGATGAACGAAGATAACAAGGCCAGATACTATATATTGGGTTCGATGTCTGATGAGCTTCAGCACCAACATGAAGATATCAGGATTGCCCATCAAATGTTGGCTCACCTACAAGAGATGTTTGGTGAATAGAGTCGCGCAGCCAAGTATCAAGTCACTAAGCGACTTTTCAAGACTAAAATGCGTGATGGACAGTCAGTCTAAGATCATTTTCTGATGATGATCAAGGACTTGAAAGAGCTTGAGAAACTTAGAGTGAAGTTAGATCTAGATCTGTAGAATGATATAATTCTGCAATCCTTGACTAATGCATATGGGCAGTTCATCATGAACTACCATATGCATAAACTTTAAAATTCTCTAGCCGAACTTATGAATATGCTGGTCACTACTGAGCTTTCCATGAAAGATTCTAAAGGCTCAGTGCTTGCTATGGAATGAACTTCTTCCAAGAGAAAATCTTTTGGAAAGAAGAAGTCTGCGAAAAAGCAGAAGATGGAAGGAGGAAAGAAGAAAAAGATAGAGCTGAAGAAGAAGGCCACTGAAAAAGGAAAGTATTTCCATTGCAATAATGACGGCTATTGGAAGCAAAACTGCCCTACTTACCTAGCCACCCTGAAGAATAAGAAGGAGGCAGGTCCTTCTGGAGGTATGCTCATTATTGATTCTAACCTTATGATTTCTTCTACATCCAGTTGGGTGCTTGACTCTGGTTCTAGTGCTCATTTATGCACTTCAATGCAGAGTCTTGAGGATAGCAGGAGGCTGAGGGATGGTGAGATGATCCTATGCATCAAAAATAGAGCAAGAGTTACTACCGTAGTGGTGGGAACATACCCTCTTTGACTACTATCTGGTTCAGACTAGTTTTAAAAGATTATTATTATGTGCCTACAGCAAGTAGGAATTTGATTTCTGTTTCATGCCTAGCACTAGAAGGCTATGTAATTAGTTTTCTTAAGGACCATTATAACATTCTTTATGAAAGAAATAAAATTGTAAGTAGTTTCCTTATTAATGATCTTTATTAGTTACATATTGATGTATCTATTTTTAATATTGAGCAAAATATGAATGCCATGAAACGACCTAGGGATAGTCCAAATGATAGGTATGTATGGCACCTAAGACTAGGTCATATAGTAGAAGATAGGATTATCAAATTGGAGAAAATCAGACTATTGAGTCCACTGACTTTCGAGTCATATCCAATTTATGAATCTTGTCTTCATGGCAAAATGACTAAGCTCCCTTTTGTAGGACATGGGGAAAGAACCATGGATCTTCAGCCCTAGTACATACTGATGTGTGCGGCCCATTTAATGTGCCAGCTAGATGCAATTTTGTCTACTTTATTATCTTTATCGATGATCTATCTAGGTATGGATATGTATATCTTATGAGACACAAGTCTGAAGCTTTTGAAAAGTTCAAGGAATTCAGAAATGAAGTAGAAAAATAAACTGAAAAATCCATTAAGGCTCTTCGATTAGATCGAGGAGGTGAATACCTTAGTCAAAAATTCTTGGACTATTTCAAGAAAAATGGCATAGTCTCTCAATAGACTCCACTTGGAACACCTTAACTCAACAAAATTTTAGAATGGAGGAATTGGATCCTATTACAGATGGTCCAATCCATGATGAGCTTCACAGACCTTTCTGATTATCTTTGGGGATACTCTTTGTTAACTGCAATATATTTACTAAATAGGATTCCTTCTAAAACCATTCCTGCCACACCATATGAGATATGGCATGGTAAGAAACCAAGTCTGAGTCATCTCAGAATTTGCGATTGTTCAGCTCATGTCAAAAGACAACAAGCAGACAAGTTAGACTTCAAGTCCTTCAGAAGCTCGATTTATAGGATATCCTAAAGAATCATTAGGATATTATTTCTAGATTCTAGAAGATCACAATGTGATTGTGAGTCGATATGCTATCTTTCTTGAAAAATAATTTATTCAAGATGGCAGCATTGGAAAGTAGATCAAGCTCGATGAGAAAGTGTCATAAGAACAATGAGCTAAGGACCAATTGGAACCAAATCAGGTTGAGCTAATACAATCACTACCTCCTCCACCTCATAGATCAAAAAAAATTTTTCGTCCCCCTAAAAGGTACTTAGGTACCATTTCAGAGGAAGTAGAAGAAATGTTTCTCATAGGTAACAAAGTTCATGGTGATGATCCCAAAACCTATAATGTGGCGATATTAGATATCGACTCTTAGAAATGGCTAGAGGCAATAAAGTCAGAAATTAACTCGATACACTCAAACCAAGTATGGACCTTGGTAGATCCACCAGAAGGTATAGTACCTATTGGGTGTAAATGGATCTACAAGAGAAAGATTGGTGCAGATGGAAATGTAGAGACATTCAAAGCTAGATTAGTTGCAAAAGGTTATAGTTAGCGTGAAGGCATTGACTATCAGGGTACTTTTTCATCAGTAGCTATGCTAAAATCCATCCGCACATTGCTTCCTGTTATAGCCTATTTCAATTATGAAATATGGCAAATGGACGTAAAATGGACATTCTTAAATGGATATCTTGAGGAAGATATCTATATGGAACAGCCGCTAGGTTTCATATCCAGTGATGCTAATCACAAGGTATGCAAGATGCAAAGGTCCATATATAGACTTAAGCAAGCATCTCGGAGCTGGAACACTCATCTTAATGATGTGATTAAATTATTTGATTTCATCAAAAATGAGGAGGAGCCATGAGTCTTCAAAAAGGTCCATGGGAGTGCTGTTATCTTCCTCATATTGTATGTGGATGATATCCTCCTTATTGAAAATGATATTTCCAGGTTTACCATAGTTAAAAAGTGGTCATCTGAAGACTTCTCCATGAAAGACCTAGGTGAATCATCCTTTATTCTAAGAATTAAAGTCTAGAAAGATAGACCGAATAGGATGCTAGGACCTTCATGGAAGATGTACATAGAGGAAGTGCTAAAGAGGTTTAGCATGAAAAACTCTAAGAGGGGATAAGTACCCTTCAGACATGGTATTCATCTTTCTAAGAAGATGTGCCCTAACACACCTGAGGAAATAGAATGCATGAGCGAGATCCCTTATGCTTCAGCAATAGGGTGCCTCATGTATGCCATGTTATGTACACGACCTGATATAGCCCATACTGTGAGTGTCACTAGTAGATATTAGTCGAATCCAAGTGAAGAACACTGGACTTCTGTGAAATGTATCCTTAAGTACTTTAGAAGAACTAAGGATATGTTGTTGGACATTGATAATGGAGAACTCCATGTCCAAGGATATATAGACTCAGATTTTATGTCTGATATAGATAATCGAAAGTCGACATCTGGGAGTCTGTTTGTGTGTAATAGTGGAGCTGTCAGTTGAAAAAATTTTAAGCAGACTATGATAGCAGATTCCACCATGGAAGCCGAATACATTGCTACATCAGAAGTTGCAAAGGAGGCATTCTAGTACAAGAAGTTTACCGCAGAGATCGGAGTGATGCCATCAGATGCCATTCCTCTATACTGCGACAACAATGGCACCGTAGCTTTAGCTAAAGAGCCAAGGTCTTACTAGAAATCCAAGCATATCGAGCAACGATACCACTTCATCCATGATTACATCGAGAAGGGTTACGTCGAGGTCAAGAAAGTCGACTCCGTAGACAATGCGGCGGACCTACTTTCAAAGGCAGCAAAAGATCGAAGCCCACCTTGAGAAGATTAGACTTAGATTTATAGCCAATTGGCTTTAGGTCAAGTAAAAGTTTGTTAGATATGTGCCCTAGAAGCTAGAATTGGCTGATACTTATAATACACTTCTAGGGGCAAAATTATAATTTTGACTATAAATAATAAAATGGGTTATTTTCTATCATAAATATGTATTTAGTGTCTGTGATACATTTCTTGAGTTAATGGTAATGATAATTCATATTTTTAAGAGCTAAAAATTTAAGATATGAATTTTCGTTATTAACTCATAAAATGCTTCTGACTGTAGAATCATCATGAGGATGGTGATTGATCTGAAAGATTGATGTACAATCAGTTCTTTATAGTAGATGAGTCTTGAGTCTACAGTATAGAGATACTAGAGTGAGAGTATAGGTACTCGTTAGAGAATGAGGGTACTAAGCGTAACCACCTCGAGCAGTCATAAGGAAGTCTACCTTCTCATCGATGACTGACTCAAAGCTACAGTGGTGTGTCTGGTTCTTTGACCAAAGGTACATCGACTGTTCACCTTGAGGGTGTTATAGTTTGACTACACCATGACTTGATCTCTTAGCCATTCAAAATCTTGAGGTGTATGTTGGCCATAGCATATTCATTATAGGAATTGGATTGCACCAAGAAAAAATCAATTTACCTTGATAGATGAGGAGCAGCCCTATGAGGATCATAAGAATCAAGTCCATAAGCCCATGGCCTTGGTAGAGTGAAATAATAAAAAGAAGTTTCTGTTAAGGTTTTCACATCGGACTTGAATTGAATGGTTAAATCATATGATAGAAATTAGGGTTTGACTAGTTTACCTTAACCCTAATCTGATCGGGGCTCAAGCTAAAAGAGTATAATCACACAGATAGCTGCACCAAGAGGTTCGTTTTTAATTTTGATGGGTTGCCACCATAGCTGCACCAAGAACATTGACCTTTGACACTTAGACATCTGCCCATGTGTCATGCACCTATAGGAGAGTAGATAGGGGCTTATCCTCTTGCTAGAAATTGGAAAGGAGGGGGCCCATGGATAGGGACGTCTGGAGTCCCATACGGATGGGACTCTAGGTTGCTTCTTGGAATCAACTTAGGAAGGCTCCTAAGACTCAGCTTTGACCAGTCTTGGTGCCTCCTAAGGATAAATTGAAGGGGCACTCATTTGATTGGATCAGGTGATGTCATCCCATTAATCAGATTTAGATCTGATTGCACAAAGCAACGTGTTTGGCCGAGATGATGTGGCACTGCATGGCGCAATAGGATCTATATAAACCCTATCTGCGCCCAACTTCTAGAGGGTTCTCTCTTAGCCCATGCCCCAATGCTGTCCCTCTTCCTTTATCATGCCAAGTTTTGATCCTCTCTCTCCTCTCCATGCCCAAGGAAATTTGGGCTCCAGTTTGGTGCGATCCAGGCAAAAGAAAGGTGACGAGAAAGGAATAAAGCAGCAATGCTGCAGAGACGACTGTAGTTCTTTGAAAAGAGTTTTGAAGATCCTCGAAATCATATCCAGATCTAATATTTAGAGAGATGATAAAGAAGAAGAAGATCTCTAGATCCAGTCCGAGTGGATATCGGTAGAAGCCAAGTGCTTGCATGGCTAGATCCAGAACCTCAAGTAATCAACAAGATCATCAAAGGTTAATCTGATTACCCAACATCAAGGTACAAATTAATTAGATTTAATTTATTTTTATTTTTATTTATTAGATCTATAAAATTAGATCTAAAACATCTCAAATCTAATCTAGATACATGAGAGAAATTTTTAAAATATCTCTCTTGATCTGATCAAATCTAAACGAACCTGACCTAAGAAATTAGGATTTTCCCTTCAATCATTGCATTGTATCCCTATAGGTGATCGGATCCTTGTTGTTCTCATCAAGCTCAATAGGATTGCCATCCTGAACATAGATACTGAATATCTATCCAGCTGATATGGTAGTCTATCGGATCTCCTTAAAGGTGATACTTTAATGAGATCCAGATTTGATCTAATCAAATTTGGTTCTATAGGTTTACTAGATTATGTTGGTTCTTTTCTACCAATCAAACTTTTTTAAGTTCAACTTAATAGGCATCAGTTTCTTCTCGAAGGAACTTTCTTCCAAAAGAAATGCCCTACTACTGATGAACATCTTATGTTCTTTAGCATAGTAGAATTAATAACTCTTAAATACTTATTGGATTAGGATCCAAGTTTATCTATGTGCAAATATATGACATAGGCCAATCAACTCCAAACCCGAAAGTGAGAGTCTAGGTCTATGCCCGATCCATATCCCATATGGAATCTACGCGACAGATTTACTCAAAATCTTTTTCAGAGTAAAACCAGTAGCCATAAGAGTACAACCCTGAAATAGGCAAACAAGTGAACCCTATAGTGGATTGAACCATGTCTACCAAAGATTAATTTCTTCTTTTAGATACACTATATTTTGAGAAAAACTCCACTTGAGAGAGAATCCAGTTCTCTCCTAAATATGTCAAAAACTCATTGAATAAGTATTCACCTTCTCGATCTGATCGAAGAGTTCTAATACCTTTTTAGTTTATTTTTTTATTTTATTATTGAATCATTTGAACATTTTAAATAATTTAGGCTAGATGCATCCATGCCCAGATAGGTTGTCTGTAATGAAATATTAGTATCTTCCTTTGCCACTTAAGTTCATAAGTTCACATACATCACTATGTATGAGACATAGAACATTATTGACTCTACCTTTTCCATTTAAAGGTGAATTTGTTATCTTCCCAAGAAGACAAGATTCATAGGCTTTCAATGATTCACAATCATTGATGTCGATGTTTTCCTCTCAAGCTAACCCATTTATCCTATTCTTGTCAAGATGACTAAGCCTATAATGCCAAAGATTGATATCCATGATATAATCTATCTTGGGTGTGTACATTGTACTCAATAGGCTGTATAAATATTAAATATCATTTCTTTATTATCCATCTATTACTGTACTATTATTCATAATAATATCACAATAATCTTCTTTATTGATAAATGATAACTACCTCTGACCAAAATGTCATCAGAGATTACATTTATCATAAATGATGGATAATAGTAATAATCACTCAAAATGACAACTTTTGAAAATAAGCTTGACAAATCCTAAAGCTAGAATTGGAATAAGACTTTCATCACCAATGTTCAAGTTTTTCTAACCATTTTCAAATATCCCACTTACTTGTAGTCTTTGCAACAAATTATATAAGACTACTAGCATCTAATACCCATGTAGTAGAATTATTTACAGAGAAATTTTAAGGTGTTATCATATAATATCTTTAATGAGCAACTTTTGCTCCTTTCATTTGTTCAGCCTGTTATGGTCAAGTGAAGCAAGACAATTCTTCTTCCTATGACCCTGCTTCTAACATTAGAAGCACTATGCCTGATTTGGCTTTGAAGCCTCAATACAAATTCATTCATACTGTTGAACAAAATTCAACTTTCGATACTAATTATCGAAGTTGGATCGCATAAGTCATCACTATCTAACAGTGATAGGAGCAATTAGAGTTTAGCCTTAATCTAAGAATAGAGAACAATGACCTAAGTATATGAATTATATTAAGCCTAAAGACTTGGACTGTAATCTAAAGGTTCTCTCACTATTTTATTCGAATTGGTAGCCTCTACCTCCAATTCGAGAAATTACTTTAATTTCCTAGTAGGTACTAGTATCCACATAGACTGCACATGAGCCGAACTTTGGTTAGTCAATCCATGTACATCTAAGGATAGGTTAATAACCAATTATTTCTCCAAATAATTTTTAGTAATTTAATTTTGTCCTAGAAATCTAATCAGTAGGCTTTGGCTTTCACTGTAAGGATCCGATTAGGTCCCACCATTAACATGACTATACTTGGTGCATCTAACCAATGAATGATTAGGTCCAACTTTGGTTGGCCAACCTAACCACCATTAGAGAGACACATCTAAGTCAACATATGATGAATGATAATTTCATTAGTCAACAAGCACCAAACCTTTGGGCCTCCAATGATTATTGAGTTAATGGACTCATTACCAAACACGTTAATGGAAGGCTATGACTCGATTATCTCCATAACTTCATCATTTTAAGAACCTAATAATTTTATAGGATTTAAATTATTAGTGATTTAAGGATAGAAAGGATATGAACCAATTTGCTCCCATTGACTTCACCAAGTCAGGTCCTTCCACTGACTTCACAAGTCACTGATGAGGATTAGGATCAATTTTGATCCATGGGCACCTATATCAATCTCATTGAATGAAATCAGTCTCACTGATTTTCTATGTGATATGGGTTAGCTCGAATCAATGAGCAACCTAACTAAAATCTGATTAACTATATTGGCTAGGTAAGTGAGATCGATGGGAGAGTCTTCCAAGACATACCTTAGACACTGATAGGAACACGATGTTGTCGTTAAGACACTGTGTTTATCAGTTTAATCTGACTTCTTAAAATTATTGAAAATGCGTAGATAGCAGTGAGTCGGATCGAATCCACAAAGAAGATAGTGTTTTTAGATTTGAAATCTTTGATTTTATTGAGAAAAAAAAAGAAAATGATTTGAATTTTGAAATAAAAACTGAAGTCGGAAGATTGAAAATAAAAATTAAAAGGTGCAAAAATTTAAATTTGGTACTAAGATCACTCAGTACCCGCGCCTCTTTGTCTAAGGCAAGCATGGATTGCGTCAAAACGTGGGAAGGATCCAAAGAAGCTCGTTTGTAAAAGCTAGTCTTAACTCGTAGCCTATTTGATTCGAGCTAGTAAGCCCGAGGGGTATTCTAATCCTAGTACCCTAAGCAACTGGTTTGGGAGTCATTGCCCAAGACTCGCTACATGGATCAAATAGAAAGCTAAGGAGTTAAGACACTCAATAGTGGTGACAACTTAAAAAAAAAAAAAAAAAAAAAAAAGAAACATTGGTTTCCACACAAGTAATCCGGTCCGTTGCCTAAGTAAGCAATGATATTCCGATCAAAATTGGGCAATGTGAAAATAAAAATTAATAAATGAAGGATGGAAGTAGCAATAACACTACTATATGTAATTAGACCAATCAGAGATAAAGGTAGGATATTTAGAAAAAGTTCTGAAAAATTTAATGTTCTTTACTTAATTTTTCTATGAAAAGTATTAATCCCTATGATATATTCATTTAAGATCTACTGAATATCAATGGCTATTTTGGAAATTGCTTAGGTAAAATTCGAAACTCTAAAGTTAAAAGTATTTAAAACTAAATTCTTTCTTTACTCGAGGTGAGCAAAGCTTAAGTTGGGGGTGTGATAAACATCATAATTCACCAATAAAAGTATTAATTTATTAATTAATTTATATTAATTTTTAATATTATTAATCAATTTATAATATATTTTTGAAAATTCATATTTTTATAATTAAAAAATAAATTAAAAAAATATAAAATTAATAAAAATTAAAAAAATATAATTTTATTATCAATAGAAAGAGCTCATTTTTTTGATCACAACAAAAAAATTTCAAGTAAAACGAGCTAAAATGGAAAAGATATGAATTTTTAAAAAATATAAAATAAATAAAAATTAAATTAAAAAGAAAATGGCTCAGCCGCGCTCGCAGCCGAGCCCACAAGGACTCGACTCAGCCTTGAAGCATCAGTCGGTCCACGATCCAGGCTGGACCGCCAGCTCGCAAAATCCGACGAATCAGACCTGCACGTGGTGGACCTAGACCCTTAAAGGGTCTAACAGAATTTTATCGCGGCTCACAGGGCATCTGTCATTTCACTGGCGACAGAAGCGTTGATTGGTTGCGGTGTGCGGTGCGGCCGGTCTACGTGTCCATGGAACAGTGATTGCTCGATCGTATGGCTGCGGTTGATTGCGTTTTAAGATCGGATGGTCAGCATTTTTTTTCGGTTGCTAATTTCACTCGGATCCCATCGCACGACAGCCGTTGATTCCAGCTTCGATCCGACGGTCAGAATGCTCCGGCAGTGATCAGGACTCCCGAAGCATGATTTGCGGCCAGATTTCCTCGATGAAGCAGAATCGGAGACCAGAATTAATCCGACGCCGATCTGGTTGATCTGCATCCGATTTTGATGATTTTTGGACCGTTGGATTCTATTGACGACTGGATTTTATCAGATTTACTAGAGTTATATCGAAGCTATTTTAATTCAATTTTATTCAATTTGATGATTAAAAGTTCATTAGTCCATATTGCCTTTAGAAAAATATCCAGCCCTCCTAGCTCTATAAAAAAAGGACCCCAGGCCATCAAAAATTGATATCTCCGATCAAGGTGAAGCTTTGGTATAGGGCAGAGCCAGGCTAGGTTAAAGGCTGCTTCGAAGCAACGGGTGCGAGAAGAAGAGCCGAGCTTTACACCATCTTCTGCCAATGCGATCCAGATTCAGAGATCAGGCTATTTTATTTTATTTTTATTCTTTTTAATTCTATGTATTTAATTTTGAAATTTTAATTAATAAAAATTTTATTTTTTTGCACTTTAATTTTTTTGCTTTTTTATTTTATTGCAATTTATTTCTCACTTAAAATTATTGCTTTGCAAGTAGATGCTAAGTATCTAACTAGTAGATCTTGTACAAATTTAAATTTCTGCACCTTTTAATTTTTATTTTCAATCTTCCGACTTCAGTTTTTATTTCAAATTCAATCATTTTCTTTTTTTTCTTAATAAAATCAAAGATTTTCAAATCTAAAATACTACTCTCCTGTGATTTCGATCGACTCACTGCTATCTTACGCATTTCAATAATTTTACAAGAAGTCAGAATTAAACTATAAACATGGTCTTAACGACAACATCAACGTTTCGTATCAAGTTTTTGGCGGGCAATTGCCTGGGAAGGTTTTTTAATTTTTGACTTTGAATTTCTTTGATTTATTAAAAAATAATTCCGCACAAACGCTCCCTATCAAGTTTTTTGGACCAGTTGCCTGTGGAGAGAGGTACGGATATTAAATTTTTGAATCCTCTTTGATTTTTCTAAATAACTAAATTAATAAATAAATTTATTTTCTTGGCTAATTTTTTTATTTATTTTTGCTAGGATAAAAAAAAGAATAAAGAATCAGAAGTTTTGCTGATAAAATCAATCCTAACCCTAATTCTCTTTCTTTTTATTTATTTACTTTATTTTTTATTTATTTTATTTTTTTTAAAATTAATTTCAAGGAAAAAATATTTATTTAACCTAATTAAAGCCTCATATAAGATTAAAAATTCTAACTATTTAGAGCATGCTCAAAATATTAGTTTTATTTTTCTTTTTTATTTTTTTTGGTGATTGCTGGAGGCAAAGGTAAGCCTTTAGAATATAATTAGTTACATGCATACTAGTTTAAATTGCATAGAACCTTTGATTGCATTTTTTTTTTGCAATATCATATTAAATCAAATTAAGGGCACAATCCAATTAAAACAAGATAAGGTGGGGATTTGATCACTCCTTCTTAAGCCCACAAAACAACCAACCAGCATCTGCACTGACCTAGAAGCCTTTAATTTTAAAATCAATTAGACATCAACCCTAGGAACTCGAGCTCAATCAGGATAGAGGAATCCAAAGAGTTGAACTCGGGTTGAAGGATTATAGTCAATTTGACTGGTGTCTAGGAAAGTGGTTCAGGGACGATTGGGCCGCGAAGGAAGGTGTTCTAATTGGTTCCATTTCGCTTTCTAGCCAAGCATAATTGATGTCTAAGGCAAGCAACGGGGGGACTCCCACCGACCTTTACACTTACCCTGGCTAGTTAATTGGCTAATTCCTACATTGGAGGGCTGGAAGGTGACCTTGGCAGTTAGGAGCTGTCTAGATCTAGGATAAATTCCCTTAGTCCGGATTGATTGACCAACTTGAATTGGCTAACTCAACATTAGATCCTAATAAAACCGAATTCTTCTCTTTCTTGCTTAAT
>QRFJ01003111.1:0-28871 GCA_006176705.1 Cocos nucifera | reverse complement strand
AGTGAGAAGTACTTGGAAACTATTTTATTAAAATAAATTTTTATATGAAGAAACGTATAGTTACCCTACACAAGCCTATAAAAAGTAGACTTTTCTTTGATGCTAGTAGAAATAATTAGAAATGCTCCAAGAAAAAAGATTTTTATGTTCTAGACTTAACTCTTTATTGAATTTTCTTAATACTTGATTCCTCAATATCTCACAGATTTCTCTGATCTGTGCATCAATTTTCTTTTAAAATGCTTAGTTTAATTCGATTCTTAAGCATAATCAAGTATCTAAATACTAAATACTAACTTTTTTCGAGGACTTAAAATTTTAAAAATTTTTTTATTTTTCTCTCCCCCCAACTTAATCGACATTGTCCTCAATGGAGAAGAAAAAATAAAGGATGTAATAAAGAACATGGAAGAATACACCTAACTCAGTATATATATATATATTATTTATATATTTATATTTTTGGTCCAGCACATGCCTTTGAAAATTTGAGCTCTCCCTCCAACTTATTCAAATTATCCTAAAAAAAAAATAAACTAAAAAGATAAATTAGATAAAAACTAAATATTGGGTTGCCTCCCAACAAGCGCTAAGTTTACCGTCTTCAGCCAGACACAATGCAGCTCACTATCCTGTGTCGAATATTGGATTGACAAATTCCAATGGTTTTGGATTGCCAATCTCAGAAAGTTGATTTATAATCCCATTATTGATATATTCATCTTTGTTAATTTTAGGGATATAATTTATGATTCCATTCTCAGACCCATGTTTATTAAGAATTTCTCCTATTTGTTCTTCTAAAATGCTCATGAATGGAGTTTTTGTATTAGGAGTTAAGTTTGATTCAATGGGTGCTGGAATGGTGACTAAAGGCGGTTTTAATTCTGGAGGTAAATTAATGTGATCCTGCTTAAACAACTCCATTGACATTTCATTACATGCCTTTTGATTTTTATAAGAAGAACCAGCTTCTAGGGTTGAAGGGAATAGGACATTAGGTTTATAAGTCTCGGGTAAATCATCTATTCTCTTTTTCCTTATTTCTATCTCATTTAAATTGGAACTAGCATCAGTACTAATTCCTGGCTTGGGTTCTTCTATGTGGTTAGTCTCAGTACTAACCAGTTCCTCTAAATTTTTATTTTGGCTAGCATCAGTACTAGCCTCTCTCACCTGGTCTTGGTATGGGTCCATAAGAATCCTATAGCTTTTAAGTTCAGGAATTACTTTGGTATTCTCAAATTGGAGATTCTTAGGTGAAGACATTAAATTGATAACTTGGTCCAGGTGGTTGGTGGACATTAGGTGGGTTGTTTGAAATTGGTAGGTTCGGTAGTTGATCTAGTTCTCTCCTCATGTTAGACTCAACTAATTATCCTATTTGAGCTTCTAGTCTGGCGATAGATTGCTGTTGAGTTAGAATTAATTGTTGAAGTTGGATTAAATCTATCATCAGCTAGATTGGTCTGTTGAGGAGGTGGGTATGAAGGCTGATTATAATATGATGGCTGGTTAAACTGACTAGGCTGACCATTATTATAGGCATAATTTTGATAATTTTGCTCAAGTGAAATTTGGGTCTGAGCCTGAGTCTGTTGGGATGTCCAAGAAAAATTAAAGTTACTCCAATCTGAATTATATGAATTTGAAAATGGGTCATTAATCAATTTGGAGTATCCTTGAGTAGCTTGAACTTGTTCTTGGATAAAATATGGAAAACTGTGCAGTCATAGGACATTCACTTACATGATGGGTTGGACTAGCACAGATTGAATAATTCTCCTGATAATTAGAAGATGATGTGAATTGTGCAGGAGATTGTTGACCTAGGGTTAGGAGTTGATCTATTTTCTGAGCAAGAAGGTCAACTTTATCTAATTTTTGGACTATTAGATTCATATTAGCCATTTGATTATTATGTTTAATGTGAATCAACCATTCAATTAAGTTCAACTAAATCAGAAAAAGCGATTTCCTACCATGCATGTATTAGTGTAACCCTAATGTATGGTTTAAAAATTTTTAGAATATTTTTTTTATTTATTATTATTATTATTTTATTATATTAAAAATTAATTTTTTTAATTATTTTTATTTATTAATTTTAATTTAATTTAATTTAATTTAATTATTATTTTTAGTTAGTTTAATTTAATTTTTATTTTATTTTATTTTATTTTATTTTTAGAGGAGTAAGAAGAAGAAAGAAAGAAGAGTTCTAAAGAAGAGGTCCTAAGGAGTCCTAGAACTAAGAAGAAAGAGAAGAATTAGGTTTAATTAGGATTTAATGTTGGTTAGCAATCAAGTTGGTCAATCAATCCTGACTAAAGGGTTATCCTAGATCTAGACAGCTCCTAACTGCCAAGGTCACCTTCAAGCCCTCCAAGTGTAGGATTAGCCAATCAACTAGCCAGGTAAGTGTAAGGTCGGTGGGAGTCCCCCCGTTGCTTGCCTTAGACACCAATTGTGCTTGGCCAGGTAAGCGAACGGAACCAATTAGAAACCACCTTCCTTCGGGCCCAATCGTCCCTGAACCACTTTCCTAGACACCAGTCAAATTGACTTATCCTAACCGGTTCAACTCTTAGGATTTCCTTGTCCTATTGAGCTCGAGTTCCTAGGGTTGATGTCTAATTGATTTTAAAATTAAAGGCTTAGGTCAATGCAGGATGCTGGTTGGTTGTTTGTGGGCTAAGGAAGGGTGATCAAATCCCCACCTTATCTTGTTTAATTGGATTGTGCCCTTAATTTGATTTAATATGATATGCAAAAAAAAAAAATTCAATCAAAGGGTTCTATGCAATTTAAACTAGATGCATGTAACTAATTGTATTCTGAAAGGCTTACCTTGCCTCCAGCAATCACCAAAAAAAAATAAAAATAAAAATAAAAATAAAACTAATATGATGCATGCTCTAAACAGTTAGGGTTTCTAATCTTATCATGAGGCTTTTAATTAGGTTTAAATGAATATTTTTTTAAATTAATTTAAAAATAAAATAAATAAATAAATAAATAAATAAAAAGAAAAGAGAATTAGGGTTAGGATTGATCTCACCAGGCAAAACTTTTGATTCTTTTTGTTCTTTTTTTCTTTTCCTGCAAAATAATAAAAAAAATTAGTAAGAAAATAAAAATTTTATTTATAATTTATTTATAGAAAAATCAAAGAGATCAAAAATTTAATATCCGTGCCTTCCCCGGCAACGGCGCCAAAAACTTGATGTTTGCCGAAATTATTTTTAATAAATCAAAGAAATCAAAATCAAAAATCAAAAATCTTCCCCGACAACGGTGCCAAAAACTTGATAGGAACGCGATGTTGTCGTTAAGACACCGTGTTTATCAGTTTAATCCGACTTCTTAAAATTATTGAAAATGCGTAGATAGTAGTGAGTCGGGTCGAATCCACAGGGAAGGTAGTATTTTTAGATTTGAAATCTTTGATTTTTTTGAAAAGAAAAAGAAAATGATTTGAATTTTGAAATAAAAAGTGAAGTCGGAAGATTGAAAATAAAAATTAAAAGGTGCAGAAATTTAAATTTGGTACTAAGATCTACTAGTTAGATCTTAGCATCTACTTGCAAAGCAATAATTTAAAGTGTAGAAATTAAATTGCAATAAAAATAAAAAGCAAGAAATTAAAATGCAAAAATAAAATTTTTATTAATTAAAATTTTAAAATTTAAATACATAGAATTTAAAAAGAATAAAATAAAATAAAATAGCCTGATCTCTGATCTTGGATCGGCATTGGCAGAAAGATGGTGTAGAAGCTCGGCTCTTCTTCTCGGCACCCGTTGCTTCGAAGCAGCCTTTAACCCATAGCCTGGCTTCGCCCTGTACCAAAGCTTCACCTTGATCGGAGATGTTGATTTTTGATGGCCTGGGGTCCTTTTTATAGAGCTAGGAGGGCTGGATATTTTTTCTAAAGGCAATATGGGACTAATGCACTTTGTAATCATCAAAATTTGAATAAAATTTGAATTAAAATAGCTCTGATATGACTCTGATAAATCTGATAAAATCCAGCCATTCAATAGGAAATCCAACGGTCCAAAAATCATCAAAATCGGATGCAGATCAAGCTCAGATCGGGTCGGATTAAATTCTGGCCGTTGGATCGCGCTTGATCGAGGAAATCTGGCCGCAAATCATGCTTCGGAGAGTTTGATCACCGTCGGGAGCTTTCTGGACCGTCGGATCTTCATCCTGGATCGAGCGCTGCCGTCCGATGGTGATCCGATCGTGAAATTTGAATCAAATCCTGGAAAGCAACCACCAGCCGTCCGATCATGACCGCAATCAACCGCAGCCGTCCGATCGCGCAATTCACTATTCCCATGGACCGCGTGGACCGGCCGCACCGCACACCGCAACCAATCAGCGCTTCTGTTCATCGAGTGAAAATGACCTAAGATTGCCCTTGTGAGCCGCGATAAATTTCTGTAGACCCTTTAAGGGTCTAGGTCCACCACGTGGCAGGCTCTGATTCGCCGGATTTTGCTGAGCTGGCGGTCCACGCCTGGATCGTGGACCGGCTGATGGCTTCAACGGCTGAGTCGGCTTTGATGGCTTCGGCTTGGCTTGGTGGCTCAGCTTGCAGAGCCGGCTGAGCCATTTTCTTTTTTTATTTAATTTTTATTTATTTTATATTTTTTTAAAAATTCATATCTTTTCCATTTTAGCTCCGTTTTACTTGAAATTTATTTCATTATGATCATAAAAATAAGCTCTTTCTATTGATAATAAAATTTTATTTTTTATATTTTTATTAATTTTTATTATTTTTTTAATTAATTTTTTAATTAATAAAAATATAAATTTTTCAAAAATTATATATAAATTGATTAATAATTATTAAAAATTAATATAAATTAATTAATAAATTAATACTTTTATTAGTAAATTTATGATGCTTATCAGACACCATTAGAAATTGCTAGGTAAGCGGGCTGCCAATTAAAAACCATTGGTTTGAAATGCCAGACTTATCTTAGATACTAATTGGTTTGTCAGTATTGATTTGGTCTGCCTAAAGACTCAGACTCGACCATTGAGCCACAATCAGGTCCATTTGTTAGATATATGAACTTTGATCAACTACAACTATTGAATTGATCTATAGAAAAGAAATAACCTAATTCTAATTAACAGTTAATTAGGTTTGATCAATTTCTTAACTTAGTCCATATTTAATCCAACCCTACGTCTAACCTAGTTAATGACCTGATCAAAACTAACCCATTTAACCTTTAATCCAAGTTTTATTAAATTATCTTAGGGTCATCAAATCACAAACCTAGATCCTAAATAATCACTTAATTCTTAATTAAGATCAAAATTTGGATTTATGGAACCTTAGAACTAGTTTCTAATTTTATCATTTGAAATATTTTCAAAATGTAAACAATTTACATTGAATCATATTCAATACATGATTTTGGATCTGATTTATTGCATTATTTGGATCATATCCTACGATTTTGAATCTAGGGTTTTGTAGAAAGTAAGTTCTCAATTTAAATTCTACAAAATAAATATGTCATACATATACATTCTAGATTCAAAATAAAAATTACATATTAACATATGCAATTAGAGGACCTAGATCTAAACATAAAACACATCATGTGGATTAGATCATAAGTCATTTAAAAATAGATTTAAAATATAAAAATAAATTATAAATTATTTTAGATCTCATCTAACATATTTATGACTTAGATTTTTCGGATCAGTACATACTAGGACAACCTTTCCACTGTAAGGGATAAATCTTACAGCAGGACAACCTTATGGCAGTATGTGCAATCCTGATATTATTTAAATCTAATCTAAATAATCTAAAATAGATCAAATATCTATTTAATTTTAGATTTAAATTAAAAAATTAAATTATAAAATTTTTTAGATCTAATCTAAATCATTCAAGATTTAGATTTAGATCAGCACATACTAGGACAACCTTTTCAATATAAGGGGTTAACCTTACAACAGGACAACCTTATGATAGTATGTAAGATCTTTAATTAATTTTAATTTTTAGATTTAATCTAATAATGTTATAAAAAAATCTAGCTGCTTTGATATCACTTTTGAGAAACATGCAGGATTTCATATATAGATTTCAAAACTTTTCCGAAATTTAACTCAGCGAAAGACATAGATTAAACTATTTAATCTACAACATGCATATAATCAAATTATAAAACTCTATATCAAGGATCTATAACATATTATAATATAAATATAAATTTAAAATTAAATTAATCATAAGTTGTATTGAGCAAATCAATACCTAGATCTAGAATAATTTTAGATCTAACCCTAGATCGCATCTAGGTCACCAAGAGATCAGATCTATTATCTTTGCATGGGTTGAGAACTCCATGGTTGAATCCATTGTTGCCTTTGGAGCCACACAACCATCCGACCTCTATAGGTGATCCACACAAACCTGCAACATAGATCAAAGATTCATCGAATGAAGATCTGCTCAAAGTGCAAGCTTCTCACGGATCCCTCCTAATGGTCAATCAAATAAGTAATCTCTAGATCTCTTGGACTCTCCTGGAGATGAAGAATATATGGAGGATTAAGGAAGAAATCCAACTTTTGAATCTCTCAAAAAATAAAAATAAAATCATATAAAAAAAATCTTGGAGAAGATAAATCTTCTCCTTCAGAAAATCAATGATTGATGTCCTGAAAATATCTCTATGCTAGGATCAGAGGAGACCTTCTCCTTTAGATTTTTTTTTCAATTTTTCTAGATCTCACACCCTCTAATTTTTCTCGTAAAAATCTCATAGAAAAAGGTGGAGAAGAAGTGCTCTTAAGGAAACCCCAAGAGAAGACATTCTTCTCTTCTTCTTCACTTATCAGGACATGATTAGATCATGTCCAAAAAGGATCTCTATGTCCCAACACCTTGGAGCACATATCCCACACCCTCTTCCTCTCTCTCTCTCTCAGATCTTATCATATAAAATCACGTCAAAATAAAACAAAGAGAAGGTTAGAAAAAGAAATCTCTAAGAGAAAACAATTTTTCTCTTACCATTTTTCCTTCAAGACATCAATAATTGATGTCTTAATGGAGGGTTCTTCTCCAAGGAACAAGGCGCCCTAAAACCCCATGCTAACACTCCTTTTCTTCTCTAAAAAAATTGAGGGATCCAAGTGTTTTGATGCAACTAAAAAATCTCTAAGAGCCATCCTCCTTAGAGCCCCTTTTGACTAGGTCAAAACCTAATCAAGGAGGGACTCTTAGGAGTCCTATGGGGCATATGTAGAGTTGGAACACAAGAGAGGAAGGAGTTTGGATCAAAGAAGACTCTTCAAAGTAGGAAACATTTCCAACTTCCTTCTAGTTTTGACCAAGTCAAAAAAATATTCCAAATAAACTGATAGGTGGGGTGTGGGGACCTCTCAATGGCATGGGAAATCTCTTGTAAAGATCCAAAAAAATAAAAGTGGGCATTGGCTTTTATTGGTGCAAGGGAGGGAGTCCTAATCCAATTGGGACTCCTATTTGACTAGGTCAAAGTAGATTTAAACCTAATTTAAATAATATTTAAATCAAATTAAATGTAACTCAATTAAGTGTGATCCTTGTCCAACTAGGTGATCAATTAAATTATATTAAATCAAGATTTAAAATTGATTTAAATCCTAAATCAGTTAGGTGCACCCAAGTCTTAGTCAAATAAAAAATTATTCTTTCTTACAATTGGCTTATCCAATAAATCAACTAGACTTAATCTAATTAAGTCCAAACTAATTGTAATTGAATCTAATTTAATTAGACTTGAACTCAATCCAATTGCTCAATCAGATTGAGCCAATTAGCAATTTAATTGCTAATCGATCCTCCTGCAATACTTGCATTAGGTCAAACATCAATCGTATTAATGGATTGACCTTAGAATGATTCTCAATTATTGATTAACCATCTGATCAGATTACAAGTTCTAATGTGTGTGACCCCGTAGGTTCGAACCTAAGCTGGTAGCATAGAAACTAATTTTTATACCAATCGAAGTTACCATCTAGCAATGGTTCCCGACGTTCGGATAAGTCGAATGTATGCAAAGCAACATTCTTAGAATCCTAGCCTATGGTTACCATATAATTCATCCCTATGACCAATAATGCTCAAGACGATGTCGAGTATGCTGTCAAACACTCATACAAGTCATCTTTGATGTGTCTCAAAATTTTACAAATTCTGTGACACCTCATGAGGTTTACCCAAGCTCAGGTTTTGCTAGATTGAAATATAGTGAGTCATTCTTTTTCTGAAGTTAATCAAGAGTGATCAATCCCATCTTAACTCACACACCAACTTTACAAGAATTTGACTATACCCAAAAATCTTTTGAACCTATATTAGAAATACAAGCAGTTCAACACCAAAGTATAGTGAGTTGCTTGCAAGTCATCATGGTGATCTCAGGTCGGAGGAACACTTTTACCCATTGGCCTTAGCTAGCTACTCTTGACAGTAGAGTGCTACATTGATCACGTTCAGTGTAGATGGACTCCTGCATCTCACCTGGATGCCATACTAGTGTCTCCACACCACTTGGTTATGAGGACAACAAACGCATATGGTATGCAGTGACCTACACTCAATAAGTTATCATCGTTGTTAATAATTTATCATTTGATCGTGAACAACTAAAGAACCATCCGATAAATCCTTCTTTATCAATTGATTGTGGTTCTAAGGATTTAATCATAATTTAGAAGTTTATTTAAGAAAGATAGAATTTTTATGATGAACTACCCAAATAACTATTATTATTAGATAATTCATAAAGTAATTCCAATCATCTACTACTTAGATGATTGGCTTTAGGACATATTTCCCAATAGGGACTGCCCTATGTACTTGGCCAGCCTGAAGAATAAGTAGGAAGAAGGATCTTCTGAAGGAATGCTCGTCACTGAGTCTATCGAGCAAAACATGAATGCCATATGATCAAAATGATTTAGAGATAGTGTTAATGAAAGGTATCTGTGGCACCTTAGGCTAGATCATATAGCTGAAGACAGGATTAACAAATAGGAGAAATTTGGACTAATGGGTATGTTGACTTTTGAATCATATCCAATTTGTGAATCATGCCTTTAAGGCAAAATAACCAAGCTTTCTTTTATGCGATATGGAAAAGAGCCACAGTCCTACTTGCCCTGGTACATATAGATGTGTGCAGCCCATTCGATGTGCCGGATAGAGATAATTATGTCTACTTTATTATCTTTACTGATAATCTATCTTGGTATGGGTATGGGTACTTGATATGACTTAGCCCTACTTGCCTTGGTAAATATAGATATGTGCGGCCCATTCGATATGTCGAACGGAGGTAATTATGTCTACTTTATTATCTTTACCAATAATTTATCTCGATACGGGTATGGGTACTTGATACGACATAAGTCTGAAGTCATTGAAAAGTTCAAGGAGCTCAGACATGAAGTAGAAAAGCAAACCAAAAAGTCCATTGAGGTTTTTCGATCAGATCGAGGAGGTAAATACCTTAGTCAGAAATTTCTGGACAATCTTAAGGATAATGGTATAGTCTCATAATGGACTTCACCTGAAATTTCTCAACTTAATGGAATATTAGAATGAAGAAAATAGACCCTATTAGATATGGTCTGTCCATGATGAGCTTCATGGATCTTCCAGAGTTTCTTTAGGATCATAGTTTAATAGGGTTCCATCTAAAATTATTTCTATCACACCGTATGAGATATAGCATGGTAAGAAGCTAAGTCTGATTCATCTTAGAATTGGGGTTGTCCGACGATGGACAAGCTAGAATCTAGGTCTCTTAGAGCTTAATTTATTGGATATCCTAAAGAGTTATTAGGGTATTACTTCTATCTTCCAAAAAACCATAAGATGATTGTGGGTTGGCATATCATTTTACTTGAAAAATAGTTTGTTCAAGATGATGGCATCAGAAGATATATTTGATTTAAGGAGAAAGTCTCCAAAGAGTAATGAGCCAAGGAACCTCAGGAACCCAGCTAGTCTGAGCCAATCCATAATTCACTACCTCCTCTGCCTCGTAGGTCAAATAGGATTTTCCATCCTCCTGAAGGTGCTTGATACTATTTTAAAGGATGTAGAGAAAATATTCCTCATGAAAAATGGGTTCATGGTGATGATCCCAGAACCTATGATGAGACGATATCAGATATCGACTCCAAGAAATGGGTAGAGGCGATAAAGTCCGAAATTGACTCAATGCGTTCGAACCAAATCTAGATCATGGTAGATCCATACTACTACATAAATGGTCTATGGCAGTGCATACTATGGTAGCGATTTTCGAAACCACTGCCATAGATCATATGACAGCAATTTTCATTAACCACTACTATAAATTTGACTTATGGCAGCAGTTTTACTAACTACTATTATAGGTCTGATATATAGCAATGATTAACGAAAATTGCTATCGTAGGTCAGACCTATAGTAGCGGTTACAAAAAAATCACTGCCATAGGTCAACCTATAGCAGTGGTTCATTATAACAGCTGCTATTGGTTAGACCTATAGCAGTAGTTAGTGAAATTGCTGCCATAAGTCGAACCTATAGTAGCGGTTAACGAAAATCGCTGCCATATGATCTATGGCAGTGGTTTTGAAAACCGCTACCATAGTATGCGCTGCCATAGACCATTTATTTAGTAGTGTGGATCTACCAAGATTTAGATTTGGTTTGAGCGCATCGAGTCAATTTCTGACTTTATTATCTCTACCCATTTTTTGTAGTCGATATTTGATATCATCTCGTCATAGGTTCTAGGATTATCACCGCTGCTATAAGCTTATTTATGGCAGCGGTTAATTATAACCTATACCATATATTTTTTATCCTTTTTCTTTTAAATATTATATAATTTTATAATTTAATATCTATCTTCATCATTCATTATCTAAATAATTATCATTAGAATGTCGTCGCAAAAGGTCACCTCAATCCGATGGCACTAGCTTCATCGATCAAAAAAATTTGATTTCGATGATTACAAACTATGATGCGATGATCTCATAGATGGAGACCTCTGATGGATCCAAAAATCTACAATGATGATATCGATAATATTTGTAGTATACTATCAAAGTTTCACTTCAATCGGATATCGTTATCTTGGTCAATTTAGTATAGGTTAGTTTTGATTGTTAAATGATGAATGAGTGATCAAAGGATCAAACGGTGTCCGATTATGAGATAATTCCTTTTATAAATGATCTTGGCTATTACTTTGATTATTTTTTATGGTGGTGATTACAATATTTAAATCATGAGATGAAGAATGATCTAAAACTATACGTCTCTTGATAACCATTCTAAAACTTCACTGGTTGTTATGCTCGTGCTTTTGCAATATCTGCTTAACATGAACAGTTTATATGAAAATAATTTAAATTTTACTATCATCACCATATAAATATTTAAAATTATAACAAAAATTATTTAACTAAAAAATTATCTCATAATCGAACACCATTTAACCCTTTGATCGCTTGTTTCTAATTTAACGATTGAAATCATTTCATACTAAATTGATCATGATAATGATATCCGATTGAAGTGAAACTTTGATAGTATGCTACAAACTTCATCGAGATCATCATTGCAGGTTTTCAAATCCATCAAAGGTCTCTATCTATTAGATCATTGCATCATCATTCATAATTGTCGAAATCAAATTTTTATAGTCGATGAAGCTAGGGCCATCGGATCGAGGTGATCTTTTGCAATGACACTCTAATGATAATTATTTAGATAATGAGCGATGTGATGGGCACTAAATTTTAAAATTATATAATATTTTAAAAAAATAAAAAAAAAATTATTTTCAGCCAATGACAGCGGTTATCAAAAATCATTGCTATAGATCTACACCAGCGGTTATAGAACCATTGCCGTAGATCTATGGCAGCGATTCTGGATAACCGCTACCATAGATCTATGACAGCGGTTCGATAACCGCTGCCATAGGTTAGATTAAAAATCTTTAAATTTTTTCTACTTTTCTTCCATGCATGCTCGATCTCTCTCTCTGTCTCATCCCCTCCTCTCCATCGTCAGTGAGGCTTCTTCCCCCATGGGCCAGCACCGCCCCTCCTTCCCCCTTGGTCGATGCCGCCCTCCTTCCCCCTCCCACTCCGACCCCCCATCCCCGACCGCTCGTCCACCACCACCAGCCACCCCCCACCTAGCCCCCATCTGCCACCCTCCCCCCCGACCACCCTTCCTTCCCCCCATCCCCAACCACTCCTCCCCATCACCCGACCCCCACCCAACCCCTCCACCCTCCCACCGACCGCCCCTCCTTCCCTCCATCTCCGACCGCCCCTCCTCACCACCCCACCAAACCGCAGCCCCCTCATCTTCGACTGCCCCTCCCCACCACCACCTACCTCTCCCCCCGGCCGCCCCTCCTTTCCCCCCCATCATCGGCCGCTCCTCCCCACCACCTGCCACCCCCCACCTCGCCTCCGACCGCCCCTCCTTCCCCTCATCTCCGACCGCCCCTCCCCGCCACCCTGCCACTCCCCAGCCCCCCCATCACTACCCACCCCTCCCCACCCACCCCACCTGGCCCCCTACCCACCACCCTCTCCCTAGCCACCGCTCCTTCCCCACCATCCCTGACCGCCCCTCCTCGCCACCCTGCCACCCCCACCCCCCAGCACCCCCATCCCCAACCACCCCTCCCCACCACCACCCACCCAGCCCCCCCCCCCACACTCTCCCTCCCAATTGTCGACCCTCCGGGCCTCCTAATCACTATGCCCCCTCCTCCTGGCCCCCATCCAGGACCATCCCTGCTCTCTCTCTCTTTTCTCTTTCTCTCTCTTCTCTATCTCACTATCTTACTTTTGTTTCATAAGTTATCTTTAATGTTGTCGTCCTCCATTAGCATCGTCGTCAGCGATCGTCGGAGCTTTCAATGTGACCCGCTCTCTATTGCCATAGGTATAATTTTTTTTTAATTTTATAGTATTAGTTATTAATCATATATATTTATAATAATTTATAGAATATTTATAATAAATATTATAAAAATTTATTATAAATATTATAATTATTTGTATGCCATAGTTTTTTGGTCGTGCCATGGTGGTAGCCTTGGGCTGTGCCATGTCGATGGCCGTGAACTAGATCTATCAACGAATTGGGTTTAGATTAAAATCTAAATATTTAGATTCAGATCCAACTTTAATTACTGGTACTAGATCAGAATTCGAATACCCGATAGTTCTGTACTTGAAGTACCAAACTTAGACCCTAATAGATTCTGAAAGGCCAGATCCAATTTTGGGATCCGAAACTAAGAAATGGAGAGACTGAGAGGGAGATCGATTGGTTGAGAGAGGGAAGGCCAGTTGCTCATCGACCATCGACAAGGGAGATTGAGAGTGGAGGGAGGGAGGGAGGGAGGGGTCTGGCATTGCCACCATTGTCGGCAAGGGAGATCGAGAGAGGGAGAGAGGAAGGAGGGATCCGACCTCACCACCATCATTGGAAGGGGGGGTCCGGCCTCACCACCATCATTAGGAGGGAGGGGGTTTGGCCTCACCGATGAAAGAGATCGAGAGAGGGAGAGTGGAAGATCGAGAGAGTGAGAGAAAGAGGGAGGGGGTCCGACCTCATCGGCATCACTCGAAGGGATAGGGTTCGATCTTGACGATGATAGAGATCGAGAGAGTGAGAGAGGGAGGGATGAAGTCCAGCCTCGCTAGTGAGGGAGATCGAGAGAGGGAGAGAGGAAAATCGAAAGATGAAAAAGCTAGGAGGGAGGGGTTCAGCCTCGCCGCCATCATCGATGAGAGAGATCGAGAGAGGGAGTGATCGAGGGGATGGCTCACAGTCGAGTCGACTCGTATACGCAGTCGAGTTGGCTTGGGCCGTGATCGAGCAAACTAGGGGAGGATCTAAGTCGGATGTCTTAGGCAAGAAGATGACTGTCTCAGGCATGGAGCCGGCTCGACTTCTAAGCAAATAGAATTTAATATGTCTCTCTAAGGTTCCAACTTTAGGCCCTAAGGTGCCACCATCATCTACTTTGTTCTTCTTTTAGGTTTCTGGATTAACACCATGGTTCGTGCAAGAGATCAGATCTATGACTGTTGCTTATCCTTAATTATTTATGAATGTAATTCATGTTGTAGAATTTATTACATAACATTTTTTGAATGTTTATATCTTATTGCTTTTATTTATTGCATTGCATAATGAAAGACCTGTCAATTGATTAGTGTATATATTAGAGACTATTTATTGATGCTACACTAATATTATTTTTCATCATGTTATATTGATTAATGTTCATTAACATTATAGATCATGATGGCCCAAATACCTTTGGGCCTTATGACCATCTATCTCAGGTCTTGGGGCCTGAGCACTCTAGGAGGATCCGATGTAGGCCCGGACACATGCCAATGAGCTACTGATCCGAGGCGAACATCTCCTCATAGACTTCCAGTATCGTCAGTCGATAGGAGCTTGATGAGGCATTGGCATGGGCAGATCATGCTGCGATGTGGGCAGATCAGGCTAAGGATAACGCATCTCATTTGGAGGGTATCGTAAGAGACATGATGTCGATGCTCAGCACGTATTTTGAAGTCATAAGCTTCGAAGATATGTTGGCCCGTATTCCAGCTCCAGCTCTAGCTCTGGCTCAGCTCCAGCACCTGCTCTAGCTCCCGCTTTGGCTCTGGCTCTAGCTCCAGCTCCGGCTCTGACTCTAGCTCTCGGTGATAATGATGATGATGTAAATTTAGGAGAGTTTTGATGTATTTTATTTTTTAAAAAAGTATTATAATAAATTTTATTCAATAATAAAATTTTAGTATTTTAAAATAATTTTTATATTTATTACTTTTTTATATTATATATTTGTATTTATCAGGTAAAATATATAACAAAATAAAAATTTTAATTTTTTTAATTATTCAAGATCTATGGTAGTGATTTTATAATCACTGCCATATCCGTGCCAACAGCTGTCATAGGTTTCTGATGCAAATGGTGTCAACCATTGCATTAGACCTATGGCAGCAGTTAAGAAATTGCTGCTATAGATTACCTATGATAGTAGTTATATAATCACTACTATAGATAACCTATGGTAGCGATTACATAACACTACTATAGGTCGATCTATTGCAATAGTTTACAAATCGCTACAATAGGCTATCTATGGCAGTGGTTCAAACAACCGCTGCAACAATTGCTGCCATAGAGCTACGACGATAGCTGCAGTAGCAGCGGTTAAAGAACTGCTGTCATAGCCTATGGCGGTAATTTTTTGGACTATGACAGCGATTACAAACCACTGCCACAACCATTTTTTGTAGTAGTGCCACCTGAAGGTATAGTACCTATTGGGTGTAAATGGATCTTCAAGAGAAAGATATTTATAAATGAAAATGTAGAGACATTCAAAGCTAGGCTAGTGGCGAAAGGATATCAAGTTATCTTCTCGTCAGTGGCCACCATCTACACATTGCTAGCCATTGCAGTATATTTCAATTACGAAATATGATAGATGGATGTGATAATGGAGTTCATAATTGAATATCTTGAGAAAGATATTTTTATGGAACAGTCATTTATTTTCACATCTAGTGATGGTGATCACAAAGATCTGCAAGCTACAAAGATCCATCTATAGACTCAAGCAAGTATCTCGGAGAGGAATGCTTGATGTAATCAAATTGTTTGGTTTCATCAAGAATGAGGAGAAATCAAGTATGTTCAAGAAGGTCAGTGGGAGCATTGTTGTCTTTCTCATATTATATATGAATGACATCCTTCTGATTGGAGATGATATTTCGACATAGGTCGAAGTATGCTTATCTAAGAAATTTTCTATGACATACCTAGGTAAAGCATCCTTCTTTTTAAAGTCTATAGGGATAGACTGAAGAGGATGTTGGATCTCTCAAATAGAAGAGGTGCTGAAGAGGTTCAACATGGCAAACTCTAGGTCCAGGGGTATGCAGATCCAAACCTTACGTCTGATTAAGATGATCGAAAGTTGACGTCTAAAAGATTGTTCCTGTGCACTGGTGGTACTGTAAGTTGGAAGAGCTCCAAGAAGATGGTTTCACCTAATATGTGATTACCTCGAGAAGGATACATTGAGGTTAAGGAAGTCAACTCCATAGTCCATGTGGTTAATCCACTGACGAAACCATTAGGCCCATAGAAGATCCAAGCCCACCTTGAGAAGATGAGACTTAGATTTGTAGCCAATTGGCTTTAGGTCAAGTAAAAGTTTGTTAGATGTGTGCCCTAGAAGATAGATGGGCTGACACATGTTAAATACTTTTTAGGAATATTTTTATGATTTTGACTTAAAATTAATTAAAGGATAATTTATTCTATCATATTGTGTATTAAAGTATCTGTGATACATCCATTGAGTTAATAGGCATGAGAACACATATTCTCAAGAGTTGAGAATTTAAGGCTTGTATTATCATAATTAAGTCATAAATTACTTTCGATCGTAGGATCATCACAAGGATGGTGATAGATCCGAACGATCGATGTACGATCGCTTTCTTAGGGTAGGTGAGTTTTGAGTCTATGGTGTGGAGACGCTGGAGCGAGAGTACAGATACTCATTAAAGAATGAGGGCATTAAGCGTGATCACCTCGAGCAGTCACAAAGAAGCCTACCTTCTCATCGACGACTAGCTCGATGCTGCAGCGTGTGTCTGATTCTTTGATCTGAGGTGCATCGACAGTTCACCTTGAGGGTGTTATAGTTTGACTACACCATAACTCGATCTCCTAGCCATTCAGAATTCTAAGGTGTATGTTGGCTATAGCATGCTCATTATAGGCTATATTATTGTCTACAATGTTCCAGGCATCACCTAAATCTGATACCAAATTATAGACCCATGATATCGCTCGAACGCCAATCATCCTTGACATCATAAGCACTGATATCATGTTGCGAAAGTCTCTAATCTTTAGCACAGACCTGAAGAAACTTATGACGTTCTCTATGGGTAGCAAACCATAGATCCAACACCTAGTTCTATGATGGGGTGCCTCCCTCCTTGGGCTTGAGGGAGACGCCCTCCCTTCTCTAGGGCTTCTTCAAGAACCCTAGGGTGGTAACTCTAGAGAGAAGAAAAGAAGAGAGTTGAGGAAGAAAAGGTATGTGAGCTCAGAAGTGACACTCTCTAGTCTTGAAAATATGAGAAGATAGGTCATGGAAAGATGGAAGTGAGCTGGAAGAAAAATCAGTCTCAATAGTAAAGTTCAGAAACTAGGTTGGCTCACTCTGAGACTGAGCAAGCTCAGTTGGAAACTAGGTCGGCTCAGTCTAGGACTGGGTTGGCTAGGTCTCAGAGGAAAATCCAGACATAAAGCAGTATTTTTGAGCTATTAGCACATTACACAATTAGGTTGGCTTAATGTGGGACTGAATCGATCCAATCGTAGGTTAGCCGGCTCAATCTGAAACTAGGCCAGCTCAATTTTCATGGGTTATTATTTTATGTACGTGGATTGTTTGGATTTGTGAAGTTTTTCTATGAGCTTGGGCTTGACCTTTTGTAAAGTATATATACTAAAAATAGGTCAAGATTATTAGAGTGCTGAAATATATTGAATAAAAACTCTTTTCTTTCAAAAATCTCTTCTTCTCTTCTTCTCTATTTCTTGATTTATTTGATCATGCTTCTGTATTAATCTTTAAGAAGTACTTTTTTATTGCTTGACTAATCACCAGTGGCCATGTTGATCCATGTGGGAAGAGCGCATATTCTCAATATTTGGTATCAGAGCGGTGTTGCATGGAAGAAAGGTAGACACCTAGGATTTACTACATCCATGATCTGTTGCACCAGATTTTATCCTAAAAAATTTTAGTATGCTTTGTGGTTGTCTCTAGATTGAGATGGAGATTATTTGCATGGAGAAACGGTGATACAGAAGTTTGGAAAGAGGATCTAGGGCTAGTTAGATCTTTTGTGAAGGGTAGTTTTACTAGTGTGTGATCGTGAAGGATGTTAGGGATCTGTTCATGACTTGTTTGAAGTCATGGGATCAAGTGGATTCAAGGTGAATTTTGAGAAGTTCGATGGCAAGGGGAACTTTACTCTATGATAGCAAAGAGTAAAGGACTTGGTGGTTCAGTAGAAGATCTATAAGGTCTTAACAAAAGAAAGATCGAAAAAGATCAGTGCTGAGGATTTGAAAGAGTTGGAGAAAATTGCTTTTAGCATAATTTAAATGTGCTTGGTCGATCAGGATTTAACCAAGGTTTGCACAGAAACTATGGCAAATGGACTTTGGAAGAGACTGGAGAACACATACATGGGAAAGAATATGACGAACAAGCTATGGTTGAAGAAACAGCTATATAGTCTGAGAATGCCCGAAGGTGGAGATCTTATTGCACATATCCAATGGTTCAATCAGGTATATTCTGAGGTGATGAGTTTGGATGTGAAGATTGATGAGGAGGATTAGGCATTACTGCTATTATGTTCTCTCATAGGTTCATATGATGGTCTCATAACAACTTTAGTTTATGGAAAAAAGATCCTTAACTATGAAGAGATTATTGGTGTGCTTAAATCAAATGAGAAAAGAGAGAAAATCTATAAGGGAGACCCTAAGTTTGAGATCTTGGATGTGAACGAAAGATAGAAAAGATCAAAAGAGAAGATAAGAGGAAAATTCAAAGGTAGGTCAAAGTCTCATGATCAGAGGAAGATGATATTGAAATGTTATAAATATCATCAGCCTGGACATCTAAGGAGAGATTGTCCCCTTTTGAGATTAGAAAAAGGGAAGGCCAATAAGGAAGATGATAAAGCTTCTATGAGCAATGGAGAAGATCTGCTAGTTATATCGATGGATCCACAGAGTGCGATACTATGTGGATATTAGATTCAGCATGCATGCACCACTATACATCTCATCGAGAGTGGTTTGCTACCTACCAGAAGGCCAATGGTGGAAGTATCAGTCTTAGAGATGATCACCCATGCAAAGTAGCTAGAATTGGCTCTATCAAGATGAGGATGTATGATGAGATCATTCATATATTATCAAATGTTAGGCATGTACTAGAGTTGAAAAAGAATTTGATTTCTTTGGGCTACTTGGAGGAGCAGGATTATGCTTTTAGTAGCCAGGCTGGGAGTGGATGTCTAAAAATTTCTCAGAAAGCTTTGGTGCTAATGATAGGAAGAAGACTGAGCAACAATCTTTATAGAATGGAAGGCTTAGTGGTAAATGATAGTGCAGAGGTGCTAGCAGCGGCACAAAAAGAGCAGATTTTGTTTTAGCTATTGTACTATTGGATGGATCATATGAGTGACCGTGGGCTCATAGAACTAAGCAGAAGGGGTATGATCCTAGCCTTGATGAAGGAGGGCATAGATCTTTGTGAGCCATATATCTTTGGCAAATAGCATGGGATGAAGTTTGCTAGAAGTACCAAGCATAGCGAGGGAGTGCTGGATTTAGTGCACTCAGATGTATGGGGACCAGCTCTTGTATCAGCTAGAGGTGGGGCAAAATACTTTATTACTTTCATTGATGATTTCTCATGTGGGTTTATCTAATCAGAGAAAAATCAGAGGTGTTTTCCTTGTTCAGAGCTTGGAGAGCTAAAGTTGAGAAGGACTCAGGGAGATAGGTAAAGTGTCTGAGGTCAGACAATGGAGGGAAGTATACTAGCCTAGAGTTCAGGAGGTACTATGAGAAAAATGGCATCAAACACCATTACACAGTGAGGATGACTCTCCAGCAGAATAGTGTTGTGGAGAGAATGAACCGAATATTGATCGAGAAGGCATGGAGTTTGAGGCTACAGACATCACTCCCAAAATCCTTTTGGGGTGATGCTCTAACCTTTTCTTATCTTTTTTGTGAACAGGTCCCCTCATTATAAGCTAAATGGAGGCATTCCAGAAGAGATCTAGAGTGGGAAGAAGGTGGAGCTAGGCCATCTAAAGGTCTTCGGTTGCATAGCCTATGCACATTTGGAGGCAACCGAGAGGAGCAAATTGAACCCAAAATCTTAAAAGATGACATTGATAGGATATCCACAAGGAGTCAAGGGGTACCTACTATGGGATACTCAGGCACAAAAGTCAGTGATTAGCAGCGACATTATCTTTGATGACAAGAGCATCTTGAGGAGGTCTGGGATACATGAAATTGAGGAAATAAAGGTGAACAGCGATGGCCAGTCAGAGAATGATGGCATGTAGGTTACATCCACTTACAGGAGTCTTCCTATTGAGGTGGAGCTAGGCAGAAAACTATTGTCTTAGATTGAAAATCAGCATGGAGGACCGGTAGTTCAGATAGATGTGCAGGATTAGCTACAGATATCAGATAGAGATGTGTCAGTGGAAGTGGCTTTGCATAAGTCCTAGCATACTATTAGGAGATCGATCAGATATGGCATTGATGAGGTTATCTCTTATGCACTCATTGTTAGATATGTGTGCTCTAGAAGCCAGAATTAGCTAACACTTATAATACACATCTAAGGACAAAATTATAATTTTGACTATAAATAATAAAATGGATTATTTTCTATCACAGTGTGTATTTAAAAGTGTCTATGATACATCCCTTAAGTTAATGGTAATGATAGTTCATATTTTCAAAAATTAAAAATTTAAGATATGAATATTCATTATTAACTCATAAAATGCTCCCAATCGTAGGATCATCATAAGGATGGTGAATGATCTGGAAGGTTGGTGTACGATCGCTTCTTTAGGATAGATGAGTCTTGAGTCTATGGTGTTGAGATATCAGAGCGAGAGTATAAGTACACGTTAGAGAACGAGGGTACTGAGCGTGACCACCTCGAGTAGTCATCAGGAAGTCTACCTTCTCATCAATGACTGGCTTGAAGATGTAGTGGTGTGTTTGATTCTTTAGCCTGAGGAGCATCGATAGTTCACCTTGAGGGTGTTATAGTCTGACTACACCATAACTCAGTCACTTAGCCATTTGGAACCCTGAGGTGTATGTTGGCTATAGCATACTTATTGTAGGAATTGGATTGCACCAATAGAAAATCTATCTACCTCAATAGGTAAGGAGCAGCCCTATGATGATCATGAGAATCAAGTCCATAAGCCTTTGACCATGGCAGAGTGAAATGATAGAAAGAGTTTCTATTAGAGTTTTCACATCGGACTTGAATCGAATGATTAATTCATATGACGAAAATTAGGATTTGACGAGATCACCTTAACCCTAATCCGAATGGGGATTAAGATAGAGGAACTTAATCATACAGGTAACTGCATTGAGAGGTTCATTTTTAGTTCTAATGGATTGCCACCATATGCTGCTAGGTGTCACTGGTTGATTTTAGAAATAATTAGAATGATTTGGATGATCGATCATACTAATTGTCTGAATTAGAAAAGTTCTGATCCATCGAAAGATGTTTCCATGATGTTGATGATAGAGATCATGACATATCCCATTATTATATGAAATTGAACCTAACTGGGTTACACACATAAGGGTTTGGATCTAGATATCATCAATTAGACTAATCCAGTTCAATTGATTCGAATAAGATTCAATTAGGTTCAAGAAAATCGTACTAGCACATGATTGAGCCTAATATTCTCCTTCAACAATCATTAAAAATTATCTCGATTGAGCCAAATGTATTTAGGCTCACTCAAAAATCTTTACTTGATCTAACTGAAGCATGTCCATGTTAAAAAAGGGTTGTCTTAATTTATAAGATAAATTTGAGACAATACCTACCATTTTTCATTACCTACTAAATCTTGTTCTTTGACTTTGGTCAAACATTGACCTTTGACACTTAGACATCTGCCCATGTGTCATACACCCATAGGAGAGTAGATGGGGCTTCATCCCCCTGCTAAAAAAATAAAAGGGAGGGGGTGCACGCCTAGGGAGGCATGTGCCCAAAGAGGATAAAGATTGGAGTCCCATACAGATGGGACTCCAGTTGCTTCACCCTCTCTACTTGAGTGGCGCCAAAGACTCTTCTTTGACCAATCTTGGCACCACCTAAGGAGGTTTGTGAGAGACTCTAATCTAATTGGATCAGATTATGTCATCCCATCAATCAGATTTACATCTAATTGCATGAAGAGCCGTGATTGGTCGGGATGATGTGGCACTGCATGGTGCAATAGGGTCTATATAAACCCTATCTACACCCAAGATAGAGAGTTTTGCCCTTTGCCCATGCCACATAGCTCTTATCTCTCCTTCTCCATGCCTCCTTCAAATTCTCTCTCTCCTCTCCATGGTCAAAAGGTTTTGGGCTTCAGTTTGGTGTGATCAAAGCAAGAGAAAGGCGATAAGAAAGCAAGAAGGCAGCACTGCTGCAAGAGACAACACCCGATCTTCAAAAGATATTTTGAAGATCTTCAAGATTAGATCCAAATCTAATCTTTGGAGTACAGATTGAGAAGGAGATGATCTTTAGATTCTATCTGAGTGGATATCGGTAGAGGCTAGGCGCTTGCATGGCTACATCCAGAACATCAAGCAACCATCAGGATGATCACAGGATAATAGGATTACCCATAATAAGGTACAATTAAAATAGATTTAATTTAATTTATTTTTATTTTATTTTATCTAATCAATAAAATTAGATCTGAAGATTTTTAGATCTGATTTGGACCTAAGAGAAAAGTTTTTAAAATATCCCTCTTGATCTAATCAGATTTGAACGAACTCGACCCGAAAAATAGTATTTTCCCTTCAACTGGTATCAGATACAGGTTTCAAAATTATTTAGATCTAATTTTAATATAATTCTAATCTAATAATTAGATGATTTTAGATGTCACACTAGATATAATTAGATCTAAAATAAAAAATTTAGAAAATTGAATAATCTAGATCTAAGATGTTTGAGATGCATGACTAGACTAGGATTAGAATTGTTCTATGTGTAGTCTAGGATGATCATAGTTTTAATTTGATTAACTATGATTTTAGATCTATTTATTTATTATTTTTTAATATTATAAATATTATAATTAGATCTAAAAAATAGAAAATAAATTTATTTAATTTTGTTCATGTGAGATATGATAGATGCATGTTTAGACTAGTTGTAGAATAGTTCTACAAAGTTATCTAGAATAAATTTAATTTAATATGATCAAATATAAATTTTATTTTTTAGACGTTTATGGGATAACTTAGATCTGAAAACATGCATGATATGATACATGAGATGTATGCAAAATGCATTTTTAAGTTAGATCAATTTTATATATGTGATATATATGTAGATCTAACTAGTTTTGTAGATTCATCATATTTTTGATTAAGGTGTTTCCCTTGGCCATCGGGTCATAAGAACAAAGAAGGATTTAAAGGCCCTCTCCTTCTATTCGATGGGATGTTCTTATGATGTATTGGGGTGCTGCATCTTCGTCCTTAATCAAAAATTAAAAATTAATTTTCTGCAAAATCTTAGATCCTGAAATCCTAGGATTTTATTTATATGTTTTGTTTATGAATCCTAAACATAATTAAGAATTAAGATTATGAAATATATTAGATCTAAAATTAAAAATTTTCAGATCTAAGATATATTCAAAAAATTGGGTTTAGGCTTGGGTAGCTCAATTAGATCTAGCGGTTGATCAAACCGAATCAAGAGTCGGTTAGATGGGATCAAGAGTGCTTAAATTGACTAGCCTAATAGGATTAAATATGGATCAAGGTTGAGTCACATGAGAGATCGATCAAGTTAAGACCTAATTAGGCTCAGTGGTTAGAGTCTGGATTGTAGGCTAATCTGATTGGTGCTGGCTCAACAATTTAGTGTCTAAGGTAAGTTTGGTAGATACGATCGACTAATTTTTAATTAAGAGCTATTCGACTCGAATGTATTCTTACCGAGTTAATGGCATATCCCTTCCACCGATCTCACTTACCTGATCATATTTGTTGGCTCAGTCCTAATCTGAGGTGGCTAATAATTCGAGCTAACCCATGCTACTAGGTTAGTCATAATGGTTATGACTATATCAAGTCAAGTTTAAAGAGACCTAAATCAAATCTCTCTAAGAAAGTATTAAGTCTAAGATCTTCCACCACTGTAGATGTAAGGACCCTTCTCGAGTTTGATTGTTCTCAGCTGGTCATAGTGGTTCAGCTACACTAGAAAGATGCAACCATGTCTATCGGGCATTGGATGCTATGGCCTAGAGGATGGATTGAGCTTAATATTTTGGATATGGTGAGAGACCCAATTAGGAATCCAATCTGTGCGAATGATGGGTCTGACTTAACTAAGGAGTGAATCAATATTTGGGACACGATGAGATTAATGAATTAGAGACCAAGCGTGGGTGCACCATGATTAGAGAATCATTAGACAAGAGTTGTTCACTCATTGGCTAACCCATCACCAATAACCGTTAGGTGAGGTGATGAGTCAGTTGGTGGGATTGCACCACCCACTAGAAATCATTAATCATGGAGATTTTTGCATCTTTGCAAAGAAAGTGTAGGGATTCAAGAAAATAGTGAGAGCTAATTTATTTAAAAATCAAATCCTTAAATAAATTGTTCAAGTCTTAATTACAAAATCTAACTAGAAACTTTGACTCTCTACAGGATAATATCTGCATCCAACCCACTAGCCCATATCCAGGACACCCATAGACGGATCGGACCCAATTACAAGGATTAGCTCTAAAATATTAAAATTATTTTGGATTCCAAGAAGTTAACTCATATATTAGACTAGGATACCTCCACCTTATCAGTCCATCCATCCACTGAACAGAGAGCATCTCTTGATAAATGGATGGATGAAGATAACAAGATCAGATACTACATATTGGGCTCAATGTCTGATAAGCTTTAGTGCCAACTTGAAGATATCAAGACTGTCCGTCAAATGTTGGCTCATCAGCAAGAGTTGTTTGGTGAACAGAGTCCTGCAGCCAAATATTAGGTCACTAAATGACTTTTTAAGACTAAAATGCATGATGGGCAGTCAATCCAAGATCGTTATCTGATGATGATCAAGAACCTGAAAGAGCTTGAGAAGCTCAAAGTAAAGTTAGATCAGGATCTATAGAATGATATAATTCTACAATCCTTGACTGATGCATATGGACAGTTCATCATGAACTACCATATGCATAAACTTCAAAGTACTCTAGCTGAACTAATGAACATGCTAGTTACTGCTGAACTTTCTATGAAAGGTTCTAAAGGCTTAGTACTTGCTATAGAATAGACTTCTTCCAAGAGAAAATCTTTTAGGAACAAGAAGTCTGTGAAAAGGCAAAAGGTTGAAGGTGGAAAGAAGAACAAGACAGAGCTGAAGAAGAAGGCCGCTGACTAAAAAAAGTTTTTTCATTGTAACATAGATGGCCACTGGAAGCGAAACTACCTTATATACCTGGCCATCTTGAAGAATAAGAAGGAGATAAGTCCTTCTGGAGGTATGCTCGTTATTGAATCTAACCTTACGTTTTCTTCTACATCTAGTTGGGTACTTGACTCTGGTTCTAGTACTCATTTGTACACTTTCATGTAGAATCTTGAGGATAGTTGGAGGCTGAGGGATGGTGAGATGATACTGCGAGTCAAAAATGAGATAAGAGTTGCTGCTGTGGCCGTAAAAATCTATCCTCTTTGACTACCATTTGGCTTAGATTTAGTACTTAGAGATTGTTACCATGTGCCTATTGCAAGCAGAAATTTGATTTCTGTTTCATGTTTAGCATAAGAAGACTATGTAATTAGTTTTCTTAAGGACCATTATAATATTCTTTATGAAAGAAATAAAATTGCAAGTGGTTTCCTCATTAGCGATCTCTATCAATTACATATTGATGTATCTATCTTTAATGTTGAGCAAAATTAGAATTCCATAAGATCAAAATGATCAAAGGATAGTCCAAAAGATAGGTACCTGTGGCACCTAAGACTAGATCATATAGTAGAAGATAGGGTTAACAAATTGGAAAAAATCGGGCTATTGAGTTCGTTGACTTTCGAGTCATATCCAATTTGTGAATCTTGTCTTCATGGCAAAATGACTAAGCTTCCTTTTGTAGGACATAGGGAAAGGGCCATGGATCTACTTATCCTAGTACATATTGATGTATGCAGTCCATTTGATGTGCCGGCTAGAGGCAACTTTGTCAACTTCATAACCTTTATCGATGATTTATCTCAATATGGATACGTGTATCTTATGAGACACAAGTTTGAAGCTTTTGAAAAGTTCAAGAAATTCAGACATAAAGTAGAAAAGCAAATTGAAAAGCCCATTAACATTCTTCGATGAGATCGAGAAGGTGAATATCTTTGTCGAAAATTCTAAGACTATCTCAAGCAAAATGGCATAGTCTCTCAATGCACTTCACCTGGAACACCTCAACTCAATGGGATTTTAAAATGGAGGAATCAGATCCTATTAGATATGGTTCGATCCATGATGTGCTTCACAGACCTTCCTGATTTTCTTTGGAAATATAGTCTGTTAACTACTATATATATACTGAATAGGGTTTCCTCTAAAATCATTCCTATCACACCATATAAGATATGGCATGGTAAGAAACCAAGTCTGAGTCATCTCAAAATTTAGGATTGTCCAACTCATATCAAAAGACAAGAAGTGGATAAGTTAGAGTATAGATCCTTTAGAGCTTGATTTATAGGATATCCTAAAGAGTCATTAGGATATTATTTCTACATTCCAGAAGATCATAATATAATTATGAGTCAGCATGCCATCTTTCTTGAAAAATAGTTTATTCAAGATAGCGGCATTAGAAAGTAGATCAAGCTTGAGAAGAAAGTCTCACAAGAGCAATGGGGACCCCATGGAACCAAATCAGGTTGAGCCAATACAATCACTACCTCCTCCACCTCATAGATTGAAAAGGGTCTCCCATCCTCCTGAGAGGTACTTAGGTATTATTTCAAAGAAAGTAAAGAAAATATTTCTTGTAGGTAATGGGGTTCATGATGATGATCCAAAAATCTATGATGAGGTGATATCAGATATTGACTCTGAGAAATGGTTAGAGATAATGAAGTCAGAAATTAACTCAAAGCACTTAAACCAAGTCTGGACCTTGATAGATCCACCAGAAGGTATAGTACCTATTAGGTGTAAATGGATCTACAAGAGAAAAATTGGTGTAGATGAAAATGTGGAGACATTCAAAGCTAGATTAGTGGCAAAAGGGTATAGTCAGTGCGAAGGCATTAACTATCAGGATACCTTTTTGCCAGTAGCTATGCAAAGGTTCATCCACACATTGGTTGCTATTGCAGCCTATTTTGATTATGAAATATTACAAATGCATGTGAAAATGGCATTCTTAAATGGATACCTTAAGGAAGATATCTATATGGAATAGTCGCTAGGTTTTACATCCAGTGATGCTACTCACAAAGTATGCAAGCTGCAAAGGTCCATATATGGACTTAAGCAAGCATCTCAGAGCTGGAATACTCATCTTAATGACGTGATCAAATTATTTGGTTTCATCAAAAATGAGGAGGAACCATGTGTTTTCAAAAAGATCAGTGGAAGTGCTATTGTCTTCCTCATACTGTATGTGGATGATATCCACCTTATTGGAAATGATATTCCCTTGTTGACCACAGTTAAAATGTGGTTATCAAAAGAATTCTTCATGAAAGATCTAGGAGAAGCATCCTTCATTCTAGAAATTAAGGTCTATAGAGATAGACCGAGTATGATGCTAGGTCTTTCATAGAAGATATACATGAGGAAGTGCTAAAGAAGTTTAGCATGAAAAACTCTGAGAGGGGTTTGGTACCCTTTAGACATGGCATTCATCTCTCCAAGAAGATGTGCCCTAGCACACCTGAGGAGATAGAACACATGAGCAAGATCCCTTATGCTTCAGTAATAGGAAGCCTCATATATGCCATGTTATGTACACGACCTGATATAGCCCATGCTGTGAGTGTCACGAGCAGATATCAATTGAATCCAGACGAAGAACACTGGACTTCTGTGAAATATATTCTTAAGTACTCGAGAAGAACTAAGGATACATCGTTGGTTTTTGGTAATGAAGAACTCCAAGTCCAGGGGTATACAGACTCAAATTTTATATCCGATGTAGATGAATGAAAGTCAACATCTAGGAGTCTATTTGTGTGTAATGGTAGTGCTGTCAGTTCGAAGAGTTCTAAGCAGATAATGATAGCAGATTTCACCATGGAAGTAGAGTACATCGCTATGTCAGAAGCTACGAAGGAGGTATTTTGGTATAAAAAATTCATCATAGAAATCAGAGTGATGCCATCAGATGCCATTCCTCTTTATTGCAATAATAATGGCATCATAGCCCTTGCTAAGAAGCCAAGGTCTCATCAGAAATCCAAGCACATCGAATGGTGATACCACCTCATCTGCGATTACCTCGAGAAGGATTATGTCGAGGTAAAGAGAGTCAAGTCCAAAGACAATGCGGTAGACCCACTCATAAAGTCGTTGGGCCAGCAAAAGATCGAAACCCACCTTGAGAAGATGGGACTTAGATTTGTAGCCAATTAGCTTAAGATCAAGTTGGAGTTTGTTAGATATGTGTGCCCTAGAAGCCAAAATTGGCTAACACTTGTAATACACATCAAAGAATAAAATTATAATTTTGATAATAAATAATAAAATAGATTATTTTCTATCATAGTGTGTATTTGAAAGTGTCTGTGATACATCCCTTAAGTTAACAGTAATGATAGTTCATATTTTCAAGAGTTGAAAATTTAAGACATGAATATTCATTATTAACTCAT
>QRFJ01003110.1:56478-80047 GCA_006176705.1 Cocos nucifera | reverse complement strand
TGGGTCACACAAACAAGGGTTTGAATCTGGTGATCATCAATTGAACTGATCCAGTTCAATTGATCTGAATGAGATTCAATTAGTTTCAAGAAAATCGTGCTAGCACTCGATTGAGCCTAATGTTCTTCTTTTACTATCATAAATAAGTTATCCTGTCTGAGCCAAAGAAGTTTGTACTCAATAAGAGGCCTTCATATGGTCTGACTGGAGGTTGTCCAAGTTATAAAAGGTTGTCTTATTTTATAAGACATTACCTGCCATTTTTGGTCACCTACCATTTCTTGTTCTTTGACTTTGGTCAAAAGTCTACCTTTAACTGGTCAAACATTGACCATTGACACTTTGACTTTTGACCACATGTCATGCACCTATTGGAGAGCTGGTGGGGGCCTATCCCCCTACCAAAACCTGGCAAGGAAGAGGATGCATGCCACCCTAGGTGTGCCCAAGTTGGAGGCGCCTAGGAGTCCTTGTTGGACAAGGACTCCATCTCCTTTTTGGATTCCAATTAGAGTTCTCCTAAGAACCAACTTTGACTGGTCTTAGGCACCCTCTAAGGAGGAATCCAGGGGACTCTATTCCCACCAATCAGATTTAGATATGATTTCATAAAGAGTTGTGATTGGTTGGGAAGAAGAGAAGTTGGATCACAATCAGTCTATAAATAAGACCCTATGCCCAACTCAAATTACATGAGATGATTGAATCATAATTCCCCACGCCCCAAGGCTGTCTCTCTCCTCTTCCTCAATGCAAAACCACCTTTACCTTTGCTCTCCACATCCAAAAGGAGTTTTGGACCTTGGTTGGTGCAATCCAGATCAAAGAAAGGCGAGTTAAAGCAAGAAGGCTGCACTGCTGCATAGGACGACTGGTGATCTTCAAAAGGAGTTTTGAAGATCCTCCAGATCAGATTTAGATCTGATTTTTGGAGATGTGATAGAGAAGAAGAGGATCTCCAGATCCAGCCCGAGTGGATATCGGTAGAGGCCAGGCGCTTGCATGGCTAGATCCAGAATCTTTCACTGCAAATAGGATCATCAACAGGATAATAGGATTACCTAAATTAGGTAAATTAAATTTGATTTAATTTATCCTTATTTTATTTTATTTATTAAAATAATAAGAATCAGATCTGAAACATCCCAGATCTGATACAGATCAAAGAGAAAAAGTTTTGAAATATATCTCTTGATCTGATCAGATCTGAACGAACCTGGATCGGGAAATCAGGATTTCCCTTCAACACTAGCATCCTATTCGATCTATCTTTATAGACCTTAATTCCTAGAATGAAGGATGCTTCTCCTAGGTCTTTCATGGAGAATTCTTTAGATAACCACATTTTAACTATGATCAATATGGAAATATCATTTCCAATAAGGAGGATATCATCCACGTACAGTACGAGGAAGACAATAGCGCTCCCACTGAACTTTTTGAAAATACATGATTCCTTCTCGTTCTTGATGAAACCAAATAATTTGATCACATCATTAAGTATTCTAGCTCCAAGATGCTTGCTTAATTCCATATATGGATCTTTGCAGCTTGCATACTTTATGATCAGCATCACTGGATGTGAAATCTAGCGACTATTCTATATAAATATCTTCCTCAAGATATCCATTTAAGAATGCAGTTTTTACGTCCATTTATCATATTTCATAATCAAAATAGACTACAATAGCAAGCAATGTGTGGATGGATTTTAGCATGGCTACCGATAAAAAGGTATCCTGATAGTTAATGCCTTCGTACTGACTATACCCTTTTGCCACTAATCCAGCTTTGCATGTCTCCATATTTTCATTTGCACCAATCTTTCTCTTGTAGATCCATTTACACATAATAGGTACTATACCTTAGCTGGATCTACCAAGATCCAGACTTGACTTGAGTACATCGAGTCAATTTCTGACTTCATTGCCTCTAACTAGTTCTCGGAGTCGATATCTGATATCGCCTCATCATAGGTTTTGGGATCATCACCATGAACCCCATTACCTGCGGGAAATATTTTTTCTACTACCTCTAGTACTTAAGTACCTCTCAGGGGGATGGAAAACCCTTTCCGATCTATGAGGTGGTGGGGATAGTGATTATATTGGCTCAACCTGATTTGGTTCCATAGGATCCTTAGCTCGTTGCTCTTGGGATACTTTCTCCTCGAGCTTGATCTGCTTTCCAATAACACCATCTTGAATAAACTATTTTTCAAGAAAGATGGCATGCCGACTTATAATCACATTATAGTCTTCTGGAATGTAGAAATAATATCCTATTGTCTTTTTAGGATATCCTATGAATCGAGCTCTAAAAGATCTATAGTCTAACTTGTTCGCTTGTTGTCTTTTGACATGAGCTGGACAACCCCAAATTTTGAAATGACTCGGACTTGATTTCTCACCATGCCATATCTCATACGGTATGGTAGGAATGGTTTTAGAGGAAATCCTATTCAGTAAATATATAGCAGTTAATAGACTATGTCCTCAAAGAAAATTAGGAAGGTCTGTGAAGCTCATCATAGATCGGACCATATCTAATACGATTTGATTCATTCATTCTAAAATTTCATTGAGTTGAGGTGCTCCAGGTGGAGTCCATTGAGAGACTATGCCATATTGCTTGACATAGTCCAGAAATTTTCGACTAAGGTTTCACCTCCTCGATTTGATTGAAGAATCTTAATGGGTTTTTTAGTTTGCTTTTCCATTTCATGTCTGAATTTCTTAAACTTTTCAAAGGCTTCAGACTTATGTCTCATAAGAAACACATACCCATATCGAGATAAATCATCGATAAAGATTATGAAGTAGAAAAAGTTACCTCTAGCCGGCACATCAAATGGGCCACACACATCAGTATGTACTAGGGCAAGTAGATCCGTGGCCTTTTTCCTATGTCCTACAAAAGGAAGCTTAGTTATTTTATCATGAAGACATGATTCGTAAATTTGATATGACTCAAAAGTCAACGGACTTAATAGCCCGATTTTTTCTAATTTGTTAATCCTATTTTCTGCTATATGACCTGACCTTAGGTGCCATAGATACCTATCATTTGGACTATCCCTAGATCATTTTGATCCTATGGCATTCATATTTTGCTCGATATTAAATATAGATACATCAATATGTAACTGATAGAGACTGTTAATAGGAAAACCACTTGTAATTTTATTTCTTTCATAAAGAATATTATAATGGTCCTTAAGAAAACTAATTACATAGCCTTCTTGTGCTAAACATGAAATAGAAATCAAATTTCTTCTTGCAGTACGCATATAATAGCAATCCTTAAGTACTATATCTAAGCCAGATGGTAGTCAAAGAGAGTAGGTTCCCACGGCTATAGCAGCAACCCTTGCTCCTTTTTCAATGCATAGGATTATATCACCATCCCTCAGCCTTCTGTTATCCTCAAGATCCTACATGGATGTGCATAAATGAGCACTAAAACTAGAGTCAAGCATCCAACTGAATGCAGAAGAAATCGTAAGGTTAGATTCAATAACGAGCATACCTCTAGAAGGACCTCTCTCCTTCTTATTCTTCAGGGTGGCTAGGTATGTAGGGCAGTTTTGCTTTCAGTGGCCGCTAGTATTACAATTGAAATACTTTTCTTTGTCAGTGTCCTTCTTCAGCTCTACCTTCTTTTTCTTTCCACCTTCCACTTTCTACTTTTCACAGACTTCTTTTTCTTTTCAAAAGACTTTCTCTTGGAAGTAGTCCATTTCATAGCAAGTACTGAGCCTTTAGAATCTTTCATACAAAGCTCAGTAGTAACCAACAAATTCATAAGCTCGATCAGAGTATTCAGAAGTTTATGCATGTGGTAGTTCATGATGAACTACCCATATGCATCAGTCAAGGATTGCAAAATTATATCATTCTGCAGATTCTGGTCTAACTTCACTCTAAGCTTCTCAAGCACTTCTAAGTTCTTGATTATCATCAGACAATGATCTTTGACTAACTGCCCATCATGCATTTTAGCCTTAAACAGTTGTTTAGTGATCGGATATTTGGCTGCATCACTCTATTCATCAAACAACTCTTGCAGGTGAGCCAACATTTGGCGGGCAATTTTGATATCTTCATGTTGGTGCTGAAGCTTATCAGACATCGAGCCCAACATATAGTATCTGATCTTATTATCTTCATCCATCTACTTATCAAGAGACTTTCTCCATTCAATAGACGGACGAGCTGATAAGGTGGGAAGATCCTGATCCAATACATGAGTCAACTTCTTTGAACCTAAAATAATTTTAAAGTTTTAGAGCCAATCCTTATAATTGGATTCGATCAGTCTATGGGTGTCAAGGATACGGGCTAGTGAGTTGGATGCAGATATTTTTTTTTCCTGTAGAGAGTCAAAGTTTCTACTTAGATTTTATAATTAAGACTTGACCAATTTATTTAGGGATTTGATTCTTAAACAAATTAGCTTTCACTATTTTCTCGGATCCCTATACTTTCTTTATAGGGATGCAAAAATCTCTGTGATTACTGATTTCTAGTAGGTAGTGCAGTCCCACCACTGACTCATCTCCTCACCTAACATTTATTGATGATGGGTTAGCCAATGAGTGAACAACTCTTATCCAATAATTCTCTAATCATGGTGCACCCAGACTTGATCTCTAATTCATGAATCTCATCGTGCCTGAAATATTGATCCACTCCTTAGTTAAGTCAGACCCACCATTTGCATAGATTGAATTCCAAATTGGATCTCTCACCGTATCCAAAATATTGAGCCCAATCCATCCTCTAGCCCGTAGCATCCATTGCCAAATAGACATGGTTGCATCTTTCTGGTGCAACTGAACCACTATGATCAGTCGTGAATAATCAACCCTGGGAAGGGTCTGCACATCTACAATGGTGGAAGATCTTAGACTTAATCTTTTCTTATGAAGATTTGATTTAGATCTCTTTAAACTTGACTTGACATAGCCATAACCATTATGACTAACCTGGTGGCATGGGTCAGCTCGAATTGTTAGCCACCTTAGATCAGGATTGGACTGATAAATATGGTCAGATAAGTGAGATTGATGGAAGGGATATGCTATTAACTCGACAAGACCGCATTCGAGTCGAGTAGCTCCCAATTAAAAAATAATCGATCGTATTTGCCAAACTTATCTTAGACACCAAATTATTGAGCTAGAACCAATCGGGTTAGCCTACAATCTAGAATCTAACCACTGAGTCTAATTAGGTCTTAACTCGATCAATCACTCATGTGACTCGATCTTGATCCCGACATAATCCTATTAGGCTGGTCAATTTAAGCACTCTTGATCCCACCTAACCAACTTTTGATTCGTTTGATCAATTGCTAGACCTAATCGAGCAACCCAAGCCCGAACCCAATTTTATGAATATATCTTAGATCTAAAAATTCTTAATTTTAGATCTAATATATTTCATAATCTTAATTCTTAATTAAGTTTAGGATTCATAAATAAAATATGTATATAAAATCATAGGATTTTAGGATCTATGATTTTGCAGAAAATAATTTTTTTATTCCTGATTAAGGATGAACGCACAACATCTCTACACACCATAAGAACACCCCATCGAATGGAAGGAGAGAACCTTTAAACCCCACTTTATTCTTATGACCGAACGGCCAAGGGGTACGCCTTAATCAGAAACATGATAAATCTACAAAACTAGTTAGATCTACATCATATATCACATATATAAAAATTGATCTAACTAAAAATATGTTTTGCATACATCTCATGTATCATATCATGCATATTTTTATATCTAAATTATCTCATAAATATCTAAAAAATAAGATTTAAATTTGATCATATCAAATTAAAATTTATTCTAAATAATTTTGTAGAACTATTCTACAACTAGTCTAAACATGAATCTATCATACCTCATATGAATAAATTAAATAATTTTTTTTCTATTTTTTAGATCTAACTATAATATTCATAGTATTAAAAAATAATAAATAAATAGATTTAAAAGTTATAATTAATTAAATTAAAATTATGATTATGCTAGACTATATATAGAATAATTCTATTTCTAGTCTAGTCATGCATCTCATACATCTTAGATCTAGATTATTTAATTTTTAATTTTTTAATTTTAGATCGAATCACATCTAATATGAAATTTGAAATCATCTAATTATCAGATTAAAAATAAATTAAAATTAAATCTAATAAATTATGGAACCTGACTCTGATACCAGTTGAAAGAAAAAACCTATTTTTTAGATCAAGTTCGTTCAAATCTAATTAGATCAGGAGGGATATTTTAAAAAATTTTCTCTAAGATCCTAATTAGATTTGAGACTCTTCAAATTTGACCTTATTGATCTAATAATAAAAATAAAATAAAAATAAAAATTAAATCTAATTTAATTATATCTTTATTTTGGGTAATCCAATTATCCTATGATGATTCTGATGTTTGTCTGAGGTTCTGCATGTAGCCATGCAAGCACCTGACCTCTATTGGTATCCAATCAGACAGGATCTAGAGATCTTCTTTTTCTTAATCAATCCTCCAAAAATCAGATATAGATCTAATCTTGAAGAACTTCAAAACTCCTTTTGAAGAACTGTCATTGTCTCTTGCAGTAGTGCTGCCTTCTTCTTTTTCTGGCGCCTTTCATTTGCTTGGATCGCACCTTATTTATGTCCAAAACCCCTTAGGCATGGAGAGGAGAGAGAGGACCAGAGGATGACATGAAGAAGGAGGGAGAGAGGCTTTGTGGCATAGGCTAAAGGCAGAAGCATTAAAAATCTAGGCATAGATAGGGTTTATATAGATCCTACTGCGCCATGCAGTGCCACATCATCCCAACCAATCATGGCCCTTTGAGTAATCAGATCTAAATTTGATTGATGGGATGACATCATCTGATCCAATCAGATGAGAGACCCTCAAAACCCTCCTAAGGTGGTGCCAAGACTGGGTCAAACAAGAGTTCTTGGCACCATAGAGTTTAATCCCCTGAAGCAACCCTAGAGTCCCATCTGTATGGGACTCCTCCTTTATCCTCATGGGGCGCATGCCTTCCTAAGCATGCACCCTCTTCCTGTCTATATTTAGCAGGGGGACAAGGCCTCAGGTACTCTCTTATAGGCGCATGACACATGGGCGGATGTCCAAGTGTCTAGAGTCAATATTTGACCAATGTTCGAAAATAGGAATTAGTAGGTGATCGAAAATGGCAGGTATTGTTTTAAATTTATCTCATCAATTAAGGCAACTCTTTTTTAATTTGGATGAGCTCCAGTCAAACCAAGTAAAGATTCCAAAGTGAGTTCAAACATATTTGGCTCAGTCGAGATAAGCTTTAATGATTATTAAAGGAGAATATTAGGCTCAATCGTGTGCTAGCACGATTTTATTGAACCTAATTGAATCTTATTCAAATCAATTGAACTGGGTTAGTCCAATTGATGACATCCAGATCCAAACCCTTATTTGTCTAATCTAGTTAGGTTCAGTTTTATATGGTAATGAGATATGTCACGATCTCTATCATCGATATCATCGAAACACCTTCCGATGGATCAGAACTTTTCTGATTCAGACAACTAGTATGATTGATCATCCAAATCATTCTAATTGCTTCCAAAATTCATCAGTGACACCTAACAGCATATGGTGGCAACCCATCAGAACTGAAAGCAAATCTCTCGGTGTAGTTACCTGTGTGATTAGGTTTCTCTATCTTGAGCTCCGATCGGATTAGGGTTAAGGTGATCTCGTCAAACCCTAATATCCATCATATGAATTTATCATTCGATTCAAGTCCAATATGAAAATCCTAATAGAAACTCTTTCTATTATTTCACTCTGCCATGGCCATGGGCTTATGGACTTGATTCTCTTGATCATCATAGGGCTACTCCTCATCTACCGAGGTAGATAGATCCCCTATTAGTGCAATCTAATTCCTACAATGAACATGATATAGCCAACATACACCTCAGGATTTTGAATGGCTAGGAGATCGAGTTATGGTGTAGTCAAACTATAACACCCTCAAGCTGAACTATCGATGTACCTCAGGTCAAAGAACTAGACACACCACTGCAGTTTCGAGCCAGTCATCGACGTGAAGGTAGACTTCCTCATGACTGCTCGAGGTGCTCATTCTCGGTGCCCTCATTCTCTAACGAGTATCTGTACTCTCACTTTGATGTCTCTACACCATAAACTCAAGACTAATCTATCCTAAAGAAGTGATCGTACACTAACCTTTCGGATCAACCATCATCCTCATGATGATCCTACGGTCGAGAGCATTTTATGAGTTAATAATAAAAATTCATGTCGTAAATTTTTAACTCTTGAAAATATGAACTATCATTATCATTAACTCAAGGAATGTATTACAGATACTTTCAAATACACACTGTGATAGAAAATAACCCATTTTATTATTTATAGATAAAATTATAATTTTGTCCTTAGAAGTGTATTACAAGTGTCAACCAATCTGGTTTCTAGGGCACACATATCTAACAGCCAACACTTATAATACAATCTAAGGGCATAATCTATAATTTTGACTTATTATTAATAAAATTTAGGTTATTCATTCAATCACATTGATGTATTATGTGTTTGTGCTTCACCTATTGGGTTAATGGGCATAATAACACATATTCTTAAGAGTTAAGAATTTGAGACATGTGTTATCATAATTAACTTGTAAACTACTTTTGATCATAGGATCATCATGAGGATGGTGATCAATCCAGAAGATTGATGTATGATTACTTTCTTAGGATAGATGAGTCTTCAATCTATGGTGTGGGGATATCAGTGCAAAAGTATAGGTGCTTGTTGAGAACAAGGATACTAAGCATGATAAATTTCGAGCAGTTATAAGAAAGTCTACCTTCTCATTAATGACTTGCTCATTGCTGTAGTTATGTATTTAGTTCTTTGACCTCAGGTGCATCAGCAGTTTACCTTGAGGGTGTTATAGTTTGACTATACCATAACTCAATTTTCTAGTTATTTGGAACCTTGAGGTATATGTTGGCTATAGCATGTTCATTATAGAAATTAGATTAGACCAAGATGGGATCTATCAATCTTAATAGAGGAGTAGTACTATGGTGATCAAGAGATTAAGTCCTAAAGTCCATAGCCATGGTAGTGTAAAATAATAGAAAGAAGTTTCTATTAGGATTTTACATTGGATTCGAATCAAATGATTCATTCACATGATAGGTATTGGATTTGATGAGTCAATCTTAACCTAGATCCTGTTGAAACTTTTGATAAAACAACTGAATCATATGATAACTGTATTGAGATATTCTTATTCAGTTCTGATGGATTGCCACCATATACTACTAGGTGTCACTGATGGATTATGGAATCAATTAGAATTATCTTGATGATCAATAATTCTAATTGGATGAATTAAAAAGAGTTTTGATCCATCAAAAAAAATTTTGATGATGTCTATTGGTGCAGAAAATTGGCGGTTGTTGGAGTTCACTGGAGGTGGAGGAGACGATCTCGCCAATGAGACCTGCAAGACAAAGTCCATGCCAGAGGTGGGTGGCTCCGATATGGACCCTCCGATGATTAAGTTAGCTTTCTGACCAACAAGAATGGAGTACACAAGAGATTAGAATGGAGAGGAGAGATTAGAGAAGAAAACATATCTAAGGAGTCTCTTTTATAGATGGAGTCTATAACATTATGATAGTCATAGTTAAAATAGAATGTTAGAAGGTTGTTCGAGCCACTTGGAGTATGTTATGGAGAGTGGGCTACCATTTGTCATGACTTGCTGGTGGTTGAGCTCCATTTGCTGAAGCTCGAATGGAGGATTAGAGATTTCTAAGCTTGGTGGTGTTGTTTTCATACTAAGATTTGGAGCTTGAGGTCAGACTAACCAAACTTGAGGGTCAGCTTTCAAGTTGTGAATGATGGATTCATGAATTAGACTTAGAGTTTGGACCTCGAGAGAGTCATCTTTAACAGCTTGCAGAAGCTCGACTGTCTTAAAGGTTGGCTGATAGTGGGTATAAATACCCCAATTTGGAGGGTTAGAGGTCAGAAAGAGATGGAAGGTTCTTCAATAAGGACTGCAGTTAAGCTCTCTTAAGGAAGTTTGGTAGATATCTAAGGTCGACTTGAAGTTGGGATAGATGAGTACTAAGATTCATTGCTTATGAAGTGGCTATTGCTTATTCCAAGTTGAAGATCTGACTCATATTGGTGGCGAGATCCTCTTGCTGACTCTAGTTCATCCAGCAGAAGTCCTTGTTGCGAAATTCGTGAGATTTGCTGTCCATAGAGTGAAGTAGTGAAGTTCAACTAGCACCTAAGGTCGGTCACTAGTCAAGGTCAGACAGTGCAGGAGCCTTATATTCATGGGGCTACTACTAGCTTAGGGATCGGAACCAGTCAAATAACAAGCTACTTTCACTGTTCTAGCTCATTGGACCAAAGTTCACAATACAGTTTGGCAAGATCTATAGTTATCAAGAGGAAGTTGGGAGGATTGTTGTTGAGAAGATCGACCGATGTGCAAGATCTGGAGGCCAATCTTCTGGAATTTGCCTAGATTAGGGAGTCAACTTGGTTGATGTTTTAACTTGGCCGTCATGACTTTAGCTGGCACTATACCAAGGTCGAACATCCAAGTGGACTTCGATGGGAGCCATTTTATCTCTAACACTTATCCCCCTACTTCCAAGTTTGAAGTTTGAACAAAGAGAGTATCAAAATCTACAATCGCCAAAGTCCTTTCTGGCTTTCCTCCTTCGAGAGATGAAAAGTTTTAGACCATTAAAAGGGGTGTAGAAGCTTCTTTAATGCTGAATGACTCAAAATGACCTCAACTTTTGAAATTTCCTCTAGCATGGAGCTTCTTATATGGTGCTATAATGGTTCTGTCAGACGTCTGCCATAGCCATGATGAAGAGGACAACTGGAGGATGAGGATTTGGCATGGATGATCTACAATCATAATAACCTCGGGGTTCTCTTGCCTATTTAGGCACTTCCTTCTTCTCCTTTCTTGCCCTAGCTTTTCTTTATCCTATTTCTTCTTCTCCGCTCTTCATCGTCCTTGAGCCTGAGCAGAAGGAAAAGTCTAGGATTTCTTATAGGTATTTTTAAATTTTTTTCAAAATTAGATCAACGAAAGCATTAAATTAATTATATTGATTTATTAAAATATATAAATAAATCCTAAATCTAGGATCTAATAATATGAATAATGCATGCAAATAAATTTAAAATTAAATATTAAATAAAGATGATGATGTTGATCATATTAACATTAAACCAAGACTAGATCTAATCTAATGGGAGGAAGAGATCGAATCTCTTTTACCTTTGCAAGTTGAAACTCTACTTGCGAATCTAAAGCTAAGGCCATCGCTTCGAGCTGCACACGTGTCCGACCTCTATAGAAAGTCTACATGAAGTCTCGATCATTGATCCAAAATTTAGTGACTAAAAATCAACACAGTATGCTAGTACTGAGCTGATCCTTCTTTGATGGTTGGTGGCGAAACTCTTCCTTTGATCAATTTGGACCTTCCAAAGCACCAAAGAAGAGATGGGATGATCTGAAAGAACTCCTTTTCTTGACCTTTTTCTATCAAAAAGATTGTGGAAAAGGATCTAAAAGAAACCTAGAGAAGACCTCTTTTCTCTCTTTCTTTTCTCTTACCTGGACACAATAATTTATGTCTTTACAAAACACTATGCCCAAGAACCCTTTGTGCCCAAGACTCCCATGCCCAAACCCTCTCTCAAAGCACTAATTTTATAGAAATTTCATATCCTATCTCCTTTCAAATAGAGAGTTATGATAGAGTCCTTATCTAGGTCAAATACCTAGAAAGGCATATCCAAATTGAGCAAGGATTAGGATGCCCAACTCCTGGGTGTCCACTCCTTATTTTTTTGCATGGACTCCAAGAAATATGCACACAAAAGTTTTCTATGTTTCATAAAAAAATTAGATAAAAATCAGGTGGGTTGGCACCTCAAGAGAATAAGGAAAGTTGATGTGTGAAACTCTATCCAATAAAGTTCTAGGTCAAAACAACTTATTTGTTTTGACCTATTCCACAACTAATTTCTTTCTAAAAGGTGAGAGGCACCAAAGAAGTATGAAAAATATTCAAAAATAAAATTTCTCATGCAAATTCTAAGAGAATTGGCATTGGGCGGGGGGGGAAGCAAGGTGGTGCAAGATGGAGAAATCCTAGTCACACTAGGACTTCTAGTTTTGACTTGGTCCAACTTATTATTTGAACACAATTAAATCAAAACTAATGCAACCTAATTAGAAGTGATCTTAGCCCAACTAAGAGCTTAATTAAATTAGATGAAATTAAATTTAAATTTAGTTTGATTTATAATCAAATTAAAAATTAAGTGCACACAAGTCCTAATTGAATAAGGACTTGTTCTCCCTTGCAATTCGCTTATCTAATAAACCAATTGGACTTGATCCAATCAAGCATAAACTAAAACTAATTAAATCTTATTCATTTAGACTCAATCTCAACCTAATTTCTCAATCAAATTGAGCTAATTAGCAATCTGATTGCGAATCGATCCTCCTATAACACTTGTGCTAGGTCAAACATCAATCATAGTGATTGTTTGATTTTAGAATGACTTTAAATCATTGATCAATCATCCAATCAGATCAAGATCTCTTATGTGTGTCATCCCATAGGTTCAAACCTAAGCTGATAATATAGAAATAAATTTCAATACCAATTGAAGTGACCATCTAGCAATGATATCCGACAGTAGGATAGGTCGAATGTATAAAGCAACATTCTTAAAATCCTTATAGATATGGTTTCCATATAATTCATCCCCTTGACCTAAATGCTCATAGGACAACTCAAGGTTTAATTATCAACCCTGATTAGGTCATCCACATTATATTTTAAAATATCAAATCTATTTTATGGATTATCCTGATCAAGATTTTGCTAAATTGATATATAGAGATGCATTTTCTCCAAGCTCTTAGAGTGGTTAATCTCATCTTGATCACTCACCGACTTCATAAGTACTTGACTGTGCCTAGAAACCTTCCATCATTGAATTAAAAATTTAGATAGTCCAACACCAAGGCATAGTGAGTTGCTTGCAAGCCATCGTGGTGATCTCAGCTTTAAGGGACACTTATACCCATATCCCATTAGAGCTATTCTCGATAGTAGAATGCTTCGAAGTTGATCATGTTCAATGATGATGTATCCCTACATCTCACCTGTATGCCATACTAATATCTCTACACTTCTTGGTTAAGAGGACAACCAACCTATATAGCATACAACAATCTATACTCGATAAACATTGTTGTCCTAGTTAACAATGTATCATTTGATTATGAACAGCTTAAGGACTAATCGATAAATCATCTCTTTATCAAAACTAAATAGTCCTAAGGACTTCATCACAACATGGAGTTTATTAAAAGATGTATATTTATGATGAAAAATGCTAGAATAAAATTTTATTTAATAGTAAATTATTTATAATTATAAAATAGCATAGCTATCAACAAATTGATGATTGGCTTTGAGACATATTTTTCAATAACTCATACTTATCCTAAAGCCACTCGGTACAGTATTTAATATCTATCTTCAACTTATAGTGTCGAACTTCTTTATTGCTAAGGCTTTAGTGAAGGGGTCGACCAGGTTCTCCTTTCCATCAAGCTTCTGAAAATCGACATCATCTTGATCACGATCTCCTAGACTAGGTGGTAGCAGCATAGTATGTGCTTCGTCCGCTGATGTACCTTCAGTTCCTTTGCTTGATCAATGGCTCTAGTACTGTTGCAGTAGAGCAGGATCAAACTATCTAAGGAGGATGCTACTCCAAGCTCAGTGATGAATTTTCTCAGCCACATAAATTTTTTTGCAGCATCTAATGCTGTGACATACTTTGCCTTACAAACTATCTGCCACAGTGTACTGCTTGAAATTTTTCTAGCAGACAGCTCCATCATTTTGGGTAAACACATAAGCCAACACGCTTCTTCTGTCATCATGATTATATTAAAAATTGGAGTCTACAAATTTCACAAATTTTAGATTTGACTCGTCATAAACTAGCCACTGATCCTTAGTATTTCTTAAATACTTAAGGATGGTTCTCACCATCCTCCAGTGGTTCTCACATGGATTAGATTGGTATCTACTCACTATTTCTAGTGAATATATCACATCTGATCTCGTATATGTCATGGCGTATATGATAGATTCCATTGTCGAAGTATATGGGATTCTACCCATACGCTTTCTCTCTTCAAGAGTTGTCAAATAATCCTTCTTAGAGAGAGAAATTTCATAGCCTATTGAAAGACAGCCATTCTTAGAATTCTCCATGCTGAACCTCTTCAGCATAGTTTCAATGTACGTGGATTGAGATAATCCAAATATCCTCTTAGATCTATTCCTATAGATCTTCATCCCTAGGATGTACGATGCTTCACCCAAGTCTTTCATGGAGAACTGAGATAACAATCAAACTTTTATTCGTTGTAGTGCGGGGACATCATTCCCGATTAAGAGAATGTCATCCACATACAGGATAAGGAATACCATTATCGGACCATTTGCTTACTTGTAAATGCAGGGCTCTTCTTTATTCTTAACGAAGCTATATATTTGATTACTTTATCAAAACACATGTTCCAACTCCAAGATGCCTGCTTTAATCTATAAATAGATCTTTGAAGCTTGCATACCTTGAACTTGTCTGTGGATATGAATCCCTCAGGTTATATCATATATACCTCTTCGATCAGCTTTCCATTCAGAAAAGCTATCTTTACATTGATCTGCCAGATCTCATGATCCAGATGGATAGCTATTACAAGCATGATTTGAATAGATTTGAGCATTACCATAGGAGAAAACATCTCGTCATAGTTAATACCATAATATTGACGATACCCCTTGGCAACCAGATGGGCTTTATAGGTCTCCACCTTCCCATTTGTGCCTCTCTTCCTCTTGAAGACCCACTTACACCTAATGGATTTAATCCTTTCAGATGGGTCAACCAATGTCCACACATCATTGATCTTCATGGACTCCATCTTGGATTTTATGGCTTTAAGCCATTTCTCAGAATTAGATCTCTACATAGAATCCATGTAGGTGATCGGATCCTCATCATTGTCATCGAGTTTGATGGGATCACCATTCTGGATCAAAAAATTATAGTTTTTATTCTGCTGATGCGGTACTCTACCGGATCATCTTAATAGTGTAGAGGGCTCTCAATTTGATCTAATCAAATCCAGCTCAGGTTTGGCTATTGGTGTTGGCTTTTCTACCTGTTGAACTTTCTCAAATTCAACCTTAGAGGCAATAGTTTCTTTACTAAGAAACTTTTTTTCTAAAAAGATTGTCTTAAGTCTAACGCAAATCTTTTGTTCATTAGCATAGTGGAAAATATATCTTTTGGTTTCTTTGGGGTACCTTATGAAAGTGCATTTGTCAAACCTGGGTCCAAGCTTGTCTGTCATTAAATGCTTAACATAAGCTAGGCACCCCCAGACCCTAAGGTGCGAGAGTACTAGCTTACGTCCTATCCATATCACATATGGAGTTTTAACTACAGACTTACTTGGAACCCTATTTAGAAAATAGCAAGTCGATTCGAGTGATATCCTTAGAAGGATATCGGCAAGCTGGCAAAACCCATCATAGATCGGATCATGTCTAACAGAGTCTGATTTTCCCTTTTAGACACACTATTATGCTGTGGTATTTCTGAAGGAGTCCACTAGAAGAAAATCTCATTCTCTCCTAAATATGTGAGAAACTCATCAAAAAAGTATTTAGCCCCTCGGTTAGACTGAAGAGTTTTAATACTCTTTTTATTTTATTTTTTTACTTTATTTCAAAATCTTTTAAATATTTCAAATGAATCTGACCTATATTTCATCAGATAAACATATCCATACCTGAATAGGTCATCTGTGAAAGGGATAAAATAGAAATATCTACCTTTAGAACTTATACTTATAGGTCTACATACATCAGTATGTACTAGATCTAAAAGCTCAGTGGCTCTCTCACCTTTTTCAATAATATCATAAATAGAGAAATTGTAAGAAATTATCATATAAATATCTTGTCTAGCAATAGCTTGCTTCTTTCTCGGCCTATTTGGATTTAGGGAGATAATGTACTGAGGATAATTCCTCTTTCAGTACCCCTGCTTCTTATAAAAAAGCACTCTGCTTGACTCTTATCAAGCTTTGGCTTTTTGGTCTAGCCCTGCATAGATGTTCTAGCCTAAACTTGCACCTTCTTAGACTTCTTCTTCTTGTTCTTCTTTTCTTTCTTAAAGGGTTGAGGACCAAAAGAAGACCCTCTCACTAAGTTTACCGACTCCTTGTAGAGCTGGTGATCGTTCTCAAAGTTCTAAAGTATCCCCAATAACTTGTGGTAGTTAACTTCAGGCTTTGTCATTCTGTAATAAATAAGGAATGTGAGATAAGACTTAGGTAGGAAGTTCATAATTGCATCTTTCTCTAGCTACTCGTGCAAGAGAAAGCTGACCTTGCTTAAATGTTCCATCATCTCGATCATGTATAATATATGATCAGTGACTAAAATCTATCCCTCATCCTAGCATTGAAGATGGCACAACTAGTCTTATAACTCTCAACATCATCGGGTGTGTCAAAAGACTCATTCAACACTTGAAGCATGTCTTCTGGCTAAGCTGAGTTGAATATACAACTGAACTTATTGCTCATAGCTGCTAGCATAATGCAACAAACCATGGTATGGTCATTGAGCTACTTTTGGTAAGTATCTCTGATTGTCCCACATGCATTTGGGCCTAGCACCTCAGGTGTTGGATTTATCAAAATGTATAAGATCCGTTTATGCTCTAGGACAATCTTCAACTTACGGTACTAGCTACCAAAGTTGGATCCCACCAACTTGTCATTGTCCAACAATGATCGGAGTGAAAGAAAAGTGGCCATAACTGTGCAAAGAGAAACCAAAACCTTAATTAATAAATGATTTATTAAACTTAAAGATTTGGACTTTAATCAAAAGGTTCTCCTACTATTTTATTTGAATTGATAACCTCTACCTTCAATTCGAGAAATTATCCTAATTTCTTAGTGGATACTAGAATCTACATAGACTGCGCACAAGCCCAACTTTGGTTGATCAACCTATATACATCTAAGGATAGGTTCATAATCAATTATTTCTCCAAATAATTTTTAGTAATTTAATTTTTGCGCTAGTCCCTAATCAGTAGGCTTCGGCCTCCACTGAAAAGCTTTGGTTAGGTCCAACCATTAACATGACTATGCTTGGTCCATCTAACCAATGAATGATTAAGTCCAACTTTGGTTGGTCAACCTAACCACCATTTAGAGAGACACGGTCAAGAAATCATATTATGAATGATAATTTCATTAACCGATAAGCACCAGGCCTTTAGGCCACTAATGATTATCCAACTAACGGATCCATTATCACTCACTTAATGGGAGGCTATGATCTAGTTATCACCATAACTACTTTATTTTAAGGATTTAATAATTTTAGAAAATTTGATTAATTTAATTTTAAAAAAAAGAGAGTTAGATGAACCAACTAATCATGATCCTTCTACTCACTTCATCAAGTCAAATTAAGGAAGACCATAGATAGGCTGGTTTAGAAGCACCAAAATCAATCACACTAATTTATCTAGTTAACTTGGGTCAGCTTGAATTATTAAGCGATCTGATCAAAACATAACTTCACCAAGAAGACTAGATAAGCGAGATCGATGGGAGGGTCTGCCAAAGCTTGTCATAGACACTATCAAAAATGACCAGATAAGTAGGCTGCTAATTAAAGACCACCGATCTGAAAATGCCAGACTTACCTTAGATACCAACTAGTTAATTAGTTTCAATTTGATCAACCTAAAAGTTCGGGCTAGACCACTTAGCCAAGAATCAAGTCTATTTGGTTCTTGTTAAAGACATGGATTTGATCAACTACAACTATTGTAATTGATCTAGAGAATCCTTGATCTAATTTAAAACAACTATTGATTAGATTTAGTTAATTCTCTAATTAAGTCTATTCTTTAATCTAACCTTAAGTCTAACCCAATTAATGGACCTATTTTTTTCTACTCAGTTAACCTAAGTATTATGATTTATGTCTTAGGATTCATAATCCTAGATCTTAATCAAACAACTCTTAATTCTTAATTAAGTTTTGGACTGAGAGTTGGGGTTTGACATTTCAAAAATAATTTTTACATTTATAAAATATTTTTATAACTTGGTTCTACCAATCAGTTGCATGCTTGATTCATAATCAACATACAAATAACATAAACATGAATCTACTTTAGATCTAATCTAAACATAATCATGTAATTCAAATTAAAATAATTTTAATTCTAATTGATCATAAATTATATTAGATTAAATCTAAAAAATTTATAATCATAAAAATTAGATTAAAATTTTTTTAATTAAATCATAAAATTTTTTAGATTAAATCTAAAATTTTATGATTAGAGTTTTAAATCAGCACGTACTAGGATAATCTTTATACTGTAAGAGATAATCCTTATAGCAAGATAATCTTATAAGATCAGTTCGTGCAATCTAAAATATTTATTTTTAAATTTAAATAATTTTAAATCTAATAAATTATAAATTAATCTAGATCATATCTAACAAATTTTTGATTGACTTTAGATCTGCATGAATTAAGATAATCTTTACATTATAAGGGGTAAACCTTATAGGTAGACAACCTTATAAAATTGATCCGTGCAATCTAAAATTTAATTTTAGATTTAAACATCAGATTATACTTTAGATCTAATCTAAATAAATAATCTAAATATGCATAAAAATCATGTTATAAAAGTTCGAGGCTCTAATACTAATTGAAGGAAAAGTCTAAGATTTCTTGTAGGTATTTTGAATTTTTTTTAAAAACTAGATCAGCAAAAGCAATAAATTAATTATATTAATTTATTAAAATATATAAATAAATTTTAGACCTAGGATCTAATAATGTGATCTATGCATGCAAATAAATTTAAAATTAAATATTAAATAAAGATGATGATGTTGATCATATCAACATCAAACTAAGACTAGATCTAATCTAGTGGGAGGAAGAGATCGAATCTCTTTTATCTTTGCAAGTTAAAAATTTCACTTGCTGATTTGAGGTTAAGGTTATTGTTAGATATGTGTGCCCTAGAAGTCAGAATTGGTTGACACTTATTATACACTTCTAAGAGAAAAATTATAATTTTGATTATAAATAATAAAATAGATTATTTTCTATCATAATGTGTATTTAATGTCTATGATACATCCCTTGAGTTAATGGCAGTGATAGTTCTTATTTTTAAGAGTTGAAAATTTAAGACATGAATTTTTATTATTAACTCATAAAATGCTCTTGATCGTAGGATCATCATGAGGATGATGATTGATCCGGAAGGTTGGTATACAATCGCTTCCTTATAGTAGATGAGTCTTGAGTATATGGTGTATAGACATCAGAGCGAGAGTATAGGTACTCGTTAGAGAACGAGAGCACTGAGCGTGACCACCTCAAGCAGTCATTAGGAAGTCTACCTTCTCAACGATGATTGGCTCGAAGCTGCAGTTGTGTGTCTGATTCTTTGACTTGAGGTGCATCGACAGTTCACCTTGAGGGTATTATAGTTTGATAACACCATGACTCGGTCTCCTAGCCATTCAAAATTCTGAGGTGTATGTTGGCTATAGCATGTTCATTGTAGGAATTGGATTGTACCAATAGGGAATCTATCTACCTCGGTAGATGAGGAGTAGCCCTATGATGATCATGAGAATCAAGTCCATAAGCCCATGGCCATGGCAGAGTGAAATAATAGAAAGAGTTTCTATTAAGATTTTTACATTGGACTTGAATCGAATGATTAATCATATGATGGATATTAGGATTTGATGAGATTACCTTAACCCCAATCCAGTCGAGGCTCAAGATAGAAGAACTTAATCACACAAGTAACTGCACTGAGTGGTTTATTTTCAGTTCTGATGGGTTGCCACCATATGCTGCTAGGTGTCACTGATAGATTTTGAGAGCAATTAGAATGATTTAGATGATCAATCATACTAGTTGTCTGAATCAAAAAAGTTCTGATCCATCGTAAGATGTTTCAATGATGTCGATAATACAGATCATGACATATCTCATTATCATACGGAACTAAACCTAACTGGGTCACACAAATAAGAGTTTTGATCTAGACATCATCAATTGAACTAACCCAGTTCAATTGATTTGAATTAGATTCAATTAGATTTAAGAAAATCATGCTAGCACACGATTGAGCCTAATGTTCTCTTTTAATTATTATTAAAGTTTGTCTCGACTGAGCTAAATGTATCTAGGCTCACTCAAGTACCTTTACATGGTTTGGATGGAGCTTGTCCATGTCAGAAAAGAGTTGTCTTAATTTATGAGATGAATTTAAGATAACTCCATCCATTTTTCATCACCTGCTAAATCCTGTTTCGGACATTTTGTCAAACATTGACCTTTGACACTTAGACATCCGTCCATGTATCAAGCCATCATAGGAGAGAGTTCTTGGACCAGTCCACCTACTAAAAAGTAGATGGATAAGGGGTGCGCGCCTAAGGAGGCGTGCGCCCATGGATAAAGCATCTGGAGTTCCATACATATTTGACTCCAGTTGCTTCGGAGATTCTACTTGGATGGTGCCTAGAAGACTACTTTGACCCAATCTTGGTGCCATCTAAGGATGATTCAGAGGGGCCCTCATCTCATTGGATTAGATGATGTCATCCCATCAATCAGATTTAGATCTGATTGCATAGAAAGTCATGATTGATCGAGATGATGTGGCAATGCATGGCACAATAGGGTCTATAAAAACCTTGTCTGCGCCAAGATCAAATATGCTTGACCTATTACCCACACCACAAGGCTGCCCCTCTTCCTCCTCTATGCCACCTTCAGGTGTTCTCTCTCCTATCTATGCCCAAAAATTTTTGGGCACAAGTTAGTGCGATCCAAGCAAGAGAAAGACGACAGGAAAAGGAAGAAGGCAGCACTGCTGCAAGAGACAACTCACATCTTTGAAAGAAATTTTGAAGATCTTCAAAATCAGATCCAGATCTATTTTTTGGCGAAGTAATAAAGGAGGAGGAGATCTCTAGATCTTATCTGAATGGATACCGATAGAGGTCAGGTACTTGCATGGCTAGGTCCAGAACCTCAGACAGACATCAGGATCATCATCGGATAATCAGATTACCCATAATAAGATAAAATTAAATTAAATTTAATTTATTTTTTTATTTTATTTTATTTTTTTATTAGATTAATAATATCAGATCTGAAAAGTCTTAAATCTGATCTATATCCAAGAGAAAAATTTTTGAAATATCTTTCTTGATCCAATCAGATCTGAACGAATCTGATCCGAAAAATTAGATTTTTCCTTTAACTGGTATCAGAGCTAGGTTGTATTTTTCATTAGATCTAATTTTATTTTAATTTTGATCTGATAATTTGATGATTTTAGAAATTACATTAGATATGATTAGATCTAAAATTTAAAATTAAAAAAATAAATAATTTAGATCTAAGTTGTACAAGATGCATGACTAGTTGTAGAATAGAATTATTCTATGTATAGTATAGCATGATCATAATTTAATTTGATTAGTTATAATTTTTAGATCTATTTATTTATAATTTTTTAATATTATAATTATTATAATAAGATCTAAAGAATAGAAAATAAAATTACTTAATTTTTATTCATATGAGATATGATGAATGCATGTTTAGACTAGTTGTAGAATAGTTCTACATAATTATCTAGAATAGATTTTAATTTGATATGATCAATTTAAATTTAATTTTTTAGATGATTATGAGATAATTTAGATCTAAAAATATGCATGATATGATACATGAAGATGTAAGCAAAACGTGTTTATAATTAGATCAATTTTTTATATATGAGATATATGATGTAGATCTAACTAGTTTTGTAGTTTTCATATTTTTGATTAAGGCATTCTCCTTGGACATCTGGTCATAAGATTAAAGTAGGGTTTAAATGCCCTCTCCTTCCATTCGATGGGGTATTCTTATGATGTGTAGGGGTGCTGCGCGTTCGTCCTTAATCAAAAATCTAAAATTTATTTTCTGCAAAATTCTAGATCCTGAAATCCTAGGATTTATTTACATGTTTTATTTGTGAACCCTAAACTTAATTAAGAATTAAGATTATGGAATATGTTAAGTCTAAAAATTGAGAATTTTTAGATTTAAGATATATTCATAAAATTGGGTTCGGACTTGGGTAGCTCAATTAGGTCTAGCGGTTGATCAAATCGAATCAAGAGTTGATTAGATGGGATCAAGAGTGCTTAAATTGACCCGCCTAATGGGATTAAGTCTAGGTCAAGATTGAATCACATGAGTGATTGATCAAGCTAAGACCTAATTAGGCTCAGAGGTTAGAGTCTGGATTATAGGCTAACCTGATTGGTTCTGGCTTAATAATTTGGTGTTTAAGATAAGTCTGGCAGATACGATCGACTGATTTTTAATTAGGAGCTACTCGACTCGAATGCATTTTTGTTGGGTTAATGGCATATCCCTTCCATCGATCTTACTTACCTAGCCATATTTATTGACCCAGTCCTGATCTAAGATGGTTAACAATCCGAACTAACCCATGCCACTAGGTTAGTCATAATTGTTATGGCTATTGTAAGATAAGTTTAAAGAGACCTAAATCAAATCTTCCTAAGAAAAAATTAAGTCTAAGATCTTCCATCATTGTAGATATGGGGGCCCTTCCCAGGATTGATTATTCTTGGCTGGTCACAGTGGTTCAGTTGCACTGGGAAGATGCAACCATGTCTATTAGGCATTGGATGCTATGGACTGGAGAATAAATTAGGCTCAATATTTTGGATACGATGAGAGACCCAATTAGGAATCCAATCTGTTCAAATGGTGGGTCTGACTTAACTAAGGAGTGGATCAATATTTCGGGCATGGTGAGATTCATAAATTAAAGACCAAGTTTGGGTGCACCATGATTAGAGAATCAATGGACAAGAGTTATCCACTCATTGGCTAACCCATCATCAATAACTGTTAGGTGAGGTGATAAGTCAGTTGGTGGGACTGCACCATCCATTAGAAATCTATAATCATGGAGATTTTTGCATTTCTACAGAGAAAGTGTAAGGATCTAAGAAAATAGTGGGAGCTAATTTATTTAAAAATTAAATTTTTAAATAAATTGGTCAAGTCTTAATTATAATATCTAACTAGAAATGTGACTCTCTACAGAAAAAGCAAAATGTCTGCATCCAACCCACTAGAACGTATCCTGGACACCCATAGATTGACTGGACCCAATTACAAGAATTGGCTCTGAAACTTCAAAATCATTTTGGGGTCTGAAAAGTTAACTCATATATTGGATCGGGA
>QRFJ01003110.1:9913-55818 GCA_006176705.1 Cocos nucifera | reverse complement strand
GAAAAAGTTAACTCATATATGGAATCGGGATCTTCCCACCTTACTAGCTCTTCCATCCGTTGACAGAAGAGTGTCTGCTTGACATTGGATGGATGAAGATAACAAGGCAGATACTATATGTTGGACTCGATGTCTGATAAGCTTCAGTGCCAAGATGAAGATATCAAGACTGTCCACCCCAAAATGTTGGCTCATCCTACAAGAGATGTTTCGATGAAACAGGGTCGTGCAGCCAAATATTGGATCACTAAACGACTATTCAAGCTAAAAATGCATGATGGGTCAGTCAGTCCAGATCATTGGTTCTGATTTTGATTCATAGGATATCCTAAAGAGTCATTAGGATATTATTTCTACATTCCAGAAGATCATAATGTGATTGTGAGTCGACATGCCATCTTTCTTGAAAAATAGTTTATTCAAGATAGAGGCATTGAAAAGCAGATCAAGCTTGATGAGAAAGTCTCAGAAGTACAACGAGCTAAGGACCAATTGGAACCAAATCAGATTGAGCCAATAAGAACACTACCTCCTCCACCTCATAGATTGAAAAGAGTTTTTCATCCCCCTGAAAGATACTAGGGTATTATTTTAGAGGAAGTAGAGAAAATATTCCTCGTAGGCAATGGTGCTCATGATGATGATCCCAAAACCTACAATGAGGCGATATCAGATATCGACTCCAAAAAATGGCTAGAGGCAATTCAGTCAGAAATTGACTCGATGCACTCAAACCAATCTAGACCTTGGTAGATGAAGGGAAATCCTGATTTTTCGAACCAGGTTCATTTAGATCTGATCAGATCAAGAGATATATTTCAAAATTTTTTCTCTTTAATCTAGATCAAATCTAGAATATTTCAGATCTGATTCTTATTATTTTAATAATTAAAATAAAATTAGATAAATTAAATTAAATTTAATTTATCATGAAGTGGGTAATCCTATTATCCGATGATGATCCTATGAGCAGTGAAAGATTCTGGATCTAGCCATGCAAGTGCCTGGCCTCTACCGATATCCACTCGGGCTAGATGTGGAGATCCTCTTCTTCTCTATCACGTCTCCAAAAATTAGATCTGGATCTGATCTGGAGGATCTTCAAAACTCTTTTGAAGATCAGCAGTCGTCCTTTGCAGCAGCGCAGCCTTCTAGCTTTCAGATCGCCTTTCTCTTGATCTGGATTGCACCAACCAAGGTCCAAAACTACTTTTGGACGTGGAGAGGAGAGGGAGAAGATGGGCTTTGGCATGGAGGAAGGAGGGGAGAGGCAGCCTTGGGGCATGGGAATTTCTTATTCTCTTTGAGTTGGGCGCAGGGTCTTATTTATAGACTAAGCGTGATCCAACTCCTCTTCTTCCCAACCAATCACAACCCTTTGTGAAATCAGATCTAAATCTGATTGGTGGGAATAGAGTCCCCTGGATTCCTCCTTAGAGGGCACCTAAGACCAGTCAAAGTTGGTTCTTAGGAGAACTCTAATTGGAATCCAAAAAGGAGATGGAGTCCCTTGTCCAACAGGGACTCCTAGGCGCCTCCAACTTGGGCACACGCCAAGGGTGGCGTGCGCCCTCCTCCTTGCCAGGTTCTGGCAGGGGGACAGGCCCCCACCAGCTCTCCAATAGGTGCATGACATGTGGACAGAAAGTCAAAGTGTCAATGGTCAACATTTGACCAGTCAAAGGTCAACTTTGACCAGTCAAAGGTAACTTTTGACCAAAGTCAAAGGAACGAAGAAATGGCAGGTGACCAAAAATGGCAGGTAATGTCTTACAAAATAAGACAACCTTTTCTGACTTGGACAACCTCCAGTCAGACCATATGAAGGCCTCTGATTGAGCACAAACTCCTTTGGCTCAGTCAGGACAACTTATTTATGATAGTAAAAGAAGAACGTTAGGTTCAATCGAGTGCTAGCACGATTTTCTTGAACCTAATTGAATCTCATTCAGATCAATTGAACTAGATCAGTTCAATTGATGATCACCAGATTCAAACCCTTGTTTGTGTGACCCAGTTAGGTTCAGTTCTGTATGGTAATGGGATATGTCATGATCTCTATCATCGACATCATCGAAACTCCTTTCGATGGATCAGAACTCTTCTGATTCGAACAGCTAGAATGATCGATCATCTAAATCATTCTAATTGCTCCCAAAATCCACCAGTGACACCTAGCAGTATATGGTGGCAACCCATCAGAGCTGAATGCGAACCTCTTGGTGCAGCTACCTGTGTGATTAAGTTCTTCTATCTTGAGCCCCGATCAGATTAGGGTTAAGGTGAACTCGTCAAACCCTAGTCTCTGTCATATGATGTAATCATTCGATTCAAGTCCAATGTGAAAATCTAAATAGAAACTCTTTCTATTATTTCACTCTGCCATGGCCATGGGCTTCTGGACTTGATTCTCATGATCATCATAGGGCTGCTCCTCTACCACCGAGGTAGATAGATTCCATCTTGATGCAATCCAGTTCCTACAATGAACATGCTATAGCCAACATACACCTCAGGGTTCCATATGGCTAGGAGATCCGAGTAATGGTGTAGTCAAACTATAACACCCTCAAGGTGAACTGCCGATGCACCTCAGGTCAAAGAACCAGACACACTACTGCAGCATCGAGTCAGTCATTGACGAGAAGGTAGACTTCCTAATGACTACTCGAGGTGGTCACGCTCAGTGCCCTCGTTCTCTAACGAGTACCTGTACTCTCGCTCCGGTGTCTCCACACCGTAGACTCAAGACTCATCTACTAAAGAGAAGCGATTGTACACCAACCTTCCGGATCAATCACCATCCTCGTGATGATCCTATGGTCGGGAGCATTTTATGAGTTAATAATGATTATTCATGTCTTAAATTTTCAACTCTTGAAAATATGAATTATCATTACCATTAACTCAAAGGATGTATCACAGACACTAAATACACATATGTGATAGAAAATAACCCATTTTATTGATTATAGTCAAAATTATAATTTTGCCCCTAGAAGTGTATTACAAGTGTCAGCCAATTCTGGCTTCTAGGGCACATATATCTAACAATCTCCCACTTGTCCTAAAGCCAATTGGCTACAAGTCTAAGTCCCATCTTCTCAAGGTGGGCTTCGATCTTCTGCTGGCCCAACGGCTTTGTAAGTGGGTCTGCCACATTATCTGTGGAGTTGACTCTCTTGACCTCGACGTAACCCTTCTCGAGGTAATCGCGGATGAGGTGGTATCGCCGCTCAATGTGCTTGGATTTCTGGTGAGACCTCGGCTCCTTAGCAAGGGCTATGGCGCCATTGTTGTCGCAGTATAGAGGAATGGCATCTGATGGCATTACTCCAATTTCTGCAGCAAACTTCTTGTACCAGAATGCTTCCTTCGCAGCCTCTGATGCAGCGATATATTCTGCTTCCATGGTGGAATCTGCTATCACAGTTTGCTTGGAACTCTTCCAGCTGACAGCACCACCATTGCACACAAACAGACTCCCAGATGTCGACTTTCGATCATCTATATCGGACATGAAATCCGAGTCTGTGTATCCCTGGACTTGGAGTTCTCCATTACCAAAGACCAACATCATATCCTTAGTTCTTCTCAAGTACTTAAGGATACATTTCACAGAAGTCCAGTGTTCTTCACCTGGATTTGACTGATATCTGCTTGTGACACTCACAGCATGGGCTATATCAGGTCGTGTACATAGCATGGCATACATGAGGCTCCCTATTGCAGAAGCATAAGGGATCTTGCTCATGCGTTCTATTTCCTCAGGTGTGCTAGGGGCACATCTTCTTGGAAAGATGAATACCATGTCTGAAGGGTATTAATCCCCTCTTAGAGTTTTCCATACTAAACCTCTTTAGTACTTCCTCTATGTACATCTTCTGTGAAAGTCCTAGCATCCTATTCGGTCTATCCCTATAGACCTTAATTCCTAGAATAAAGGATGCTTCACCTAGGTCTTTCATGGAGAATTCCTTGGACAACCATATTTTGACTGTTGTCAACATGGGAATATCATTCCCAATAAGGAGGATGTCATCCACGTACAATACGAGGAAGACAACAGCGCTCCCACTGACCTTTTTGAAAACACATGGTTCCTCTTCATTTTTGATGAAACCAAACTTTTTGATCACATCATTGAAACGAGTGTTCCAGCTCCGAGATGCTTGCTTAAGTCCATATATGGACCTTTGCAGCTTGCAAACCTTGTGATCAGTATCACTGGATGTGAAACCTAGCGGCTGTTCCATATAGATATCTTCCTCAAGATATCCATTTAAGAATGCCGTTTTCACGTCCATTTGCCATATTTCATAATCGAAATAGGCTGCAACGGCAAGCAATGTGCGGATGGATTTTAGCATAGCCACTGGGGAAAAGGTATCCTGATAGTCAATGCCTTCGCGTTGACTATAACCTTTTGCCACTAGTCTAGCCTTGAATGTCTCCACATTCCCATCTGCACCAATCTTTCTCTTGAAGATCCATTTACACCCAATAGGTACTATACCTTCTGGTGGATCTACCAAGGTCCAGACTTGGTTTGAGTGCATCGAGTCAATTTCTGACTGCATTGCCTCTAGCCATTTCTCGGAGTCGATATCTGATATCGCCTCGTTGTAGGTTTTGGGATCATCACCATGAGCACCATTACCTACGAGGAACATTTTCCTCTACTTCCTCTGAAATAATACCTAAGTATCTTTCAGGGGGATGGAAAACTCTTTCCGATCTACGAGGTGGAGGAGGTAGTGTTCTTATTGGCTCAACCTGATTTGGTTCCAATTGGTCCTTAGCTCGTTGTACTTGTGAGACTTTCTCATCAAGCTTAATCTGCTTTCCAATGCCGCTATCTTGAATAAACTATTTTTCAAGAAAGATGGCATGTCGACTCACAATCACATTGTGGTCTTCTGGAATGTAGAAATAGTATCCTAATGACTCTTTAGGATATCCTATGAATCGAGCTCTGAAAGGACCTAAACTCTAACTTGTCCGCTTGTTGTCTTTTGACATGAGCCGGACAACCCCAAATTCTGAGATGACTCAGACTTGGTTTCTTACCGTGCCATATCTCATACGGTGTGGTAGGAACGGTTTTAGAGGGAACCCTATTCAGTAGATAAATTGAAGTTAACAATGAATGTCCCCAAAGAAAATCAGGGAGGTCTGTGAAGCTCATCATGGATCGAACCATATCCAATAGAGTCCGATTTCTCCATTCTGAAACCCCGTTGAGTTGAGGTGTTCCTGGTGGAGTCCATTGAGAGACTATGCCATTTTCCTTGAGATAGTCTAGGAATTCCCGGCTAAGGTATTCACCTCCTCGATCTGATCGAAGAACCTTAATGGGTTTTTCCAGTTTGTTTTTCTACTTCATGTCTGAATTCTTTGAACTTTTCAAAAGCTTCAGACTTGTGTCTCATAAGATACACATACCCATACCTAGACAGATCATCGGTAAAGGTAATGAAGTAGACAAAATTGCCTCTAGCCGGCACATCAAATGGGCCGCACACATCAGTATGTACTAGGGCAAGGAGATCTGTGGCCCTCTCCCCATGTCCAACAAAAGGGAGTTTAGTCATTTTGCCTTGAAGACAAGATTCACAAGTTGGATATGACTCGAAAGTCAATGGACTCAATAGCCCATTTTTCTCCAATTTGTTGATCCTATCTTCTGCTATATGACCTAATCTCAGGTGCCATAGATATCTATCGTTTGGACTATCCCTAGGTCGTTTGGCATTCACGTTTTGCTCGATAGTTAGAACAGGTACATCAATATGTAGCTGATAAAGACCATTAATAAGGAAACCATTTGCAATTTTATTTCTTTCATAAAGAATGTTACAATGGTCCTTAAAGAAGGTAATCACATAGCCTTCTTGTGCTAAGCATGAAACAGAAATCAAATTCCTGCTAGCTGCAGGCACATAATAACAGTCTTTCAAAACTAAGTCTAAACCAGATGGTAATCGAAGAGGGTATGTTCCCACGGCTACTGCAGCAACTCTTGCTCCATTACCGATGCGTAGGATCATGTCTCCATCCCTCAGCCTCCTGCTATCCTCAAGACCCTGCATGGAAGTGCACAGATGAGCACTAGAACCAGAGTCAAGCACCCAACTGGATGCAGAAGAAACCGTAAGGTTAGACTCAATAACGAGCATACCTCCAGAAGGACCTTCCTTCTTGTTCTTCAGGGTGGCCAGGTAAGTAGGGCAGTTCCGCTTCCAATGGCCGTCGCTGTTGCAATGGAAACACTTTCCTTTGACATCGGCCTTTTTCTTCGGCTTCTGCCTTCTTCTTCTTTGATCCTTCCACCTTCTTGCTTTTTCACAGACTTCTTTTTCTTTCCATAAGACTTTCTTTTGGAAGAAGTCCGTTCCATAGCAAGAACTGAGCCTTTAGAACCTTTCATAGAAAGCTCAGCGGTAACCAGCATATTCATTAATTCGGCCAAGGAATTTTGAAGTTTATGCATGTGGTAATTCATGATGAATTGCCCATATGCATCAGTCAAGGATTGCAGAATAATATCGTTCTGCAGATCCAAGTCTAACTTCACACCGAGCTTCTCAAGCTCTTCCATGTCCTTGATCATTGTCAGACAGTGATCTTGGACTGACTGCCCATCACGCATCTTAGCCTTAAAAAGTCATTTCGTGACTTGATATTTGGCTGCGCGACTCTGTTCACCAAACATCTCCTGCAGGTGAGCCAACATTTGGCGAGCAGTCCCGATATCTTCATGTTGGCGCTGGAGCTCATCAGACATCGAGCCCAACATGTAATATCTGGCCTTATTATCTTCGTCTATCCATTTTTCCAGAGACGCTCTCTGTTCAGTGGATGGACGGGCTGGTAAGGTGGGAGGGTCCTGGTCCAAAACATGGGTTAACTTCTCGAAACCCAAAATAATTTTGTAGTTCCTGAGCCAATCTTTATAATTGGGTCCAGTCAGTCTATGTGTGTCCAGGATACGTGCCAATGGGTTGGACGCAGACATTTTCCTGTAGAGAGTCAAAGATTCTAGTTAGATACTGTAATTATTGACTTGACCAATTTATTTAGGAATTTTATTTTTAAACAAATTAGCTCCCACTATTTTCTCGGATCCCTACACTCCCTCTGTAGAGATGCAAAAATCTCCATGATTAATGATTTCTAGTGGGTGGTGCGGTCTCACCAACTGACTCATCACCTCACCTAACAGTTATTGGTGATGGGTTAGCCAATGAGTGAACAACTCTTGTTCAATGATTCTCTAATCATGGTGCACCCAAACTTGGTCTCTAATTCATGAATCTCACCGTATCCGAAATATTGATCCACTCCTTAGTTAAGTCAGACCCACCATTTGCATAGACTGGGTTCCTAATTGAGTCTCTCACCGTATCCAAATATTGAGCCCAACTCATCCTCCAGCCCATAGCATCCAATGCCTAATAGACATGGTTGCATCTTCCCGGTGCAACTGAGCCACTGTATCCAGCCGAGAACAATCAACCCCGGGAAGGGCCCGCACATCTACAATGGTGGAAGACCTCAGACTTAATCTTTTCTTAGGGAGAATTGATTCAGGTCTCATTAAACTAGACTTGTCATAGTCATAACAATTATGACTAACCTAGTGGCATGGGTTAGCTCGGATTATTGACCACCTCAGAATCAGAACTGTGTCAACAGATATGGCCAGGTAAGTGAGACCGGTGGAAGGAATATGCCATTAACTCGTACAAGAATGCATTCAGGTCGAGTAGCTTCCAATTAAAAACCAGTCGGTCGTATGTGCCAAACTTACCTTAGACACCAAATTGTTGAGTCCAGAACCAATTGGGTTAGCCTACAATCCAGACTCTAACCTCTGAGCCTAATTAGGTCTTGCTTGATCGTGACTCGATCTTGACCCAGACTTAATCCTATTAGGCTGGTCAATTTAAGCATTGTTGATCCCATCTAACCAACTCTTGATTCGGTTTGATCAACCGCTTAGACCTAATTGAGCTACCCAAGCCCGAACCCAGTATTATGAATATGTCTTAGATCTGAAAATTCTCAATTTTAGACCTAATTAATATTCCATAATCTTAATTCTTAATTAAGTAGGGTTCATAAACAAAATATGCACAATAAATCCTAGGGTTTCAGGATCTAGGGTTTTGCAGAAAGTAAGTTTTGGGTTTCTGATTAAGGACGAACACGCAGCACCCCTACACATCATAAGAACACCCCATCGAATGGGAAGGAGAGGGCCTTTAAACCCTTCTTCATTCTTATGACCGGACGGCCAAGAGGAATGCCTTAATCAGGAACATGTAATACTACAAAATAGTTTTAGATCTATATCATATATCTCATATACAAATTAGATCTAATCATGGCATATTTTGCATACATCTCATGTATCGAATCATGCATATTTTCAGATCTAAATTATCTCATAATAATCTAAAAAATTAGATTTAAATTGATCTAATCAAAATAAATTCTAATCTAGACAACTTATGTAGAACTATTCTACAACTAGTCTAGACATGCATCAATCATATCTCATATGATGTTTAAAATTAAATAATTTTTATTTACTATTTTTTAGATGTTATTATAATAATTATAATATCAAAAAATAGTAAATAAATAGATCTAAAATATGATTTAATCAAATTAAATTAAAAACATGCAAGACTATTCTATAGAACTATTCTATTTTAGAACTAGTCATGCATATTTTCTAATCTTAGATCCAAATCATTTAATTTTAATTTTTTCTGATTTTAGATCTGATCACATCTCATGTGACATCTAAAATCACTTATTTTTTAATTAAAATAAATTTAAAATTAGATCTAAATACTTTAGAACCTTGGCTCTGATACCAGTTGAAGGAAAATCCTGATTTTTCGGACCAGGTTCGTTCAGATCTGATCAGATCAAGAGATATATTTCAAAAATTTTTTTTTCTTTGATCCAAATTAGATCTTGATATGTTTTAGATCTGAATTCTTATTATTTTAATAATAAAATAAAATCTAAATAAATTAAATTAAATTTAATTTACCTTGATGTAGGGTAATCCTATTACCCATTGATGATCCTGTAAGCAGCAGAAGGTTCTGGATCTAGCCACGCAAGTGCCTGGCCTCTATCCGGTATCCACTCAGGTTGGATCTAGGAGATCCTCTTCTTCTCTATCACATCTCCAAAAATTAGATCTGGAATCTGATCTTGGAGGATCTTCAAAACTCTTTTGAAGATCAGCAGTTGTCCTTTGCAGCAGCGCAGCCTTCTAGCTTTCTGTCGCCTTTCTCTCCTCTGGATTGCACCAACTTAGATCCCAAACTACTTTGGGCATGGAGAGGAGAGGGAGAAGATAGGCTTGGCATGAAGGAGGAGGAGAGAGCTAGCCTTGGGGTGTGAGAATTGCTTATATACTCCTTGAGTTAGGCGTAGGGTCTTATTTATAGACTATGTGTGATCCAACTCCTCTTCTTCCCAACCAATCACAACCTTTGTGAAATCAGATCTAAATCTGATTGGTGGAAATAGAGTCCCCTTGGATTCCTCCTTAGAGGGTGCCTAAGACCAGTCAAAGTTGGTTCTTAGGAGAACTCTAATTGGAATCCAAAAAGGAGATGGAGTCCCTATCCAATAAGGACTCCTGGGCGCCTCCAGCTCAGGTGGCATGCGCCCTCCTCCATGCCAGGTTCTGGCAGGGGGATAGGCCCCCACCAGCTCTCCAATAGGTGCATGACATATGGACAGAAAGTCAAAGTGTCAATGGTCAACATTTGACCAGTCAAAGGTTCAACTTTTGACCAAAGTCAAAGGACGAGAAATGGCAGGTGACCAAAAATGGTAGGTATTGTCTTACAAAATAAGACAACCTTTTCTGACTTGGACAACCTCCAGTCAGACCATAGTGAAGGCCTCTGATTGAGCACAAACTCCTTTGGCTCAGTCAGGACAACTATATTTATGATAGTAAAAGAAGAACGTTAGGTTCAATCGAGTGCTAGCACGATTTTCTTCTTGAACCTAATTGAATCTCATTCAGATCAATTGAACTAGGATCAGTTCAATTGATGATCACCAGATTCAAACCCTTGTTTGTGTGACCCAGTTAGGTTCAGTTCTGTATGGTAATGGGATATGTCATGATCTCTATCATCGACATCATCGAAACTCCTTTCGATGGATCAGAACTCTTCTGATTCGAACAGCTAGAATGATCGATCATCTAAATCATTCTAATTGCTCCCAAAATCCACCAGTGACACCTAGCAGTATATGGTGGCAACCCATCAGAGCTGAATGCGAACCTCTTGGTGCAGCTACCTGTGTGATTAAGTTCTTCTATCTTGAGCCCCGATCAGATTAGGGTTAAGGTGAACTCGTCAAACCCTAGTTTCTGTCATATGATGTAATCATTCGATTCAAGTCCGATGTGAAAACCTAAATAGAAACTCTTTCTATTATTTCACTCTGCCATGGCCATGGGCTTCTGGACTTGATTCTCATGATCATCATAGGGCTGCTCCTCTACCACCGAGGTAGATAGATTCCATCTTGATGCAATCCAGTTCCTACAATGAACATGCTATAGCCAACATACACCTCAGCCAACATACACCTCAGGGTTCCAATGGCTAGGAGACCGAGTAATGGTGTAGTCAAACTATAACACCCTCAAGGTGAACTATCGATGCACCTCAGGTCAAAGAACCAGACACACCACTGCAGCATCGAGTCAGTCATTGATGAGAAGGTAGACTTCCTAATGACTACTCGAGGTGGTCACGCTCAGTGCCCTCGTTCTTCTCTAATGAGTACCTGTACTCTCGCTCCGGTGTCTCCACACCGTAGACTCAAGACTCATCTACTAAAGAGAAGCGATTGCACACCAACCATCCAGATCAGTCACCATCCTTCCAGATCAATCAGCATCCTCATGATGATCCTATGGTCGGAAGCATTTTATGAATTAATAATGATTTATCATGTCTTAAATTTTCAACTCTTGAAAATATGAATTATCATTACCATTAACTCAAAGGATGTATCACAGACACTAAATACACATATGTGATAGAGAATAACCCATTTTATTGATAATAGTCAAAATTACAATTTTGACCCTAGAAGTGTATTATAAGTGTCAGCCAATTCTGGCTTCTAAGGCAGATATATCTAACAGAAATATTCAAAGCTAGATTAGTGGCAAAAGATTATAGTCAGTGCGATGGCATTGACTATCAAGATACCTTTCACCAGTAGCCATGCTTAAATCCATTCGCACATTGCTTGCTGTTGCAGTCTATTTCGATTATGAAATATGACAAATGGACATAAAAATGGCATTCTTAAATGGATATCTTAAGGAAGATATCTATATGGAATAGCCGCTAGATTTCACATCCAGATTATAAAGTATGCAAGCTGCAAAGATCCCTATATGGACTTACGCAAGCATCTCGGAGCTGGAATACTCATTTTAATGATGTGATCAAATTATTTGGTTTCATCAAGAATGAGGAGGAACCATGTATTTTCAGAAATATCAGTGAGAGTGCTATTATCTTTCTTGTACTGTACGTGGATGATATCCTCCTTTTTGGAAATGATATTCCCATGTTGACCATAGTTAAATTATGGTTATCTAGAGAATTCTCTATGAAAGACCTAGGAGAAGCATCCTTCATTCTTAGAATCAAAGTCTATAAAGATAGACCGAATAGGATGCTAGGTCTTTCATAGAAGATGCACATAGATGAAGTGCTAAAGAGGTTTAGTATGGAAAACTCCAAGAGGGGATTGGTACCCTTCAGACATGGCATTCATCTCTCCAAGAAAATGTGTCCCAACACAATAGAGGAGATTGAACGCATGAGCAAGATCCCTTATGCTTCTATAATAGGGAGCCTCATGTATGCCATGTTATGTACACGACCAGATATAGACCATGCTGTGAGTGTCACAAGCAGATATCAGTCAAATCCAAGAGAAGAACACTAGACTTCTATGAAATGTATCTTTAAGTACTTAACAAAAACTAAGGATATGTTCTTGATTTTTGGTAATAGAGAACTCAAAGTCCAAGGGTATACAGACTCAGATTTTATGTTCGATGTAGGTGATCGAAAGTCGACAACTAGAAATCTATTTGTGTGTAATGATGGTGCTGTCAGTTGGAAGAGTTTCAAATAGATAGTAATAACAGATTTAACCAAGGAAGCAAAATACATCGCTGCATCAGAAGCTACGAAGGAGGCATTCTAGTATAAGAAGTTTGCTACAGAGATCGGAGTGATCCCATCAGATGCCATTCCTCTGTACTGCGATAATATTGGCACCATAGCCCTTGCTAAGGAGCCAAGGTCTCACCAAAAATCCAAACACATCAAGCGGCGTTACCACCTCATCCATAATTACCTCAAGAAAGGATACGTCAAGATCAAGAGAGTCGACTTCGCAAATAATGCGATAGATCCACTTACAAAGCCATTGGGCCAACAAAAAATCGTTACCCACCTTGAGAAGATGGGACTTAGATTTGTAGCCAATTGGCTTTAGATCAAGTGAGGGTTTGTTAGATTGTGTGCCCGAGAAGCCAGAATTGGCTAACACTTGTTATACACTTCTAAGAGCAAAATTATAATTTTGACTATAAATAATAAAATAGATTATTTTCTATGATAATATGTATTTAGTATCTGTGATACATCCCTTGAGTTAATGGCAATGATAGTTCTTATTTTCAAGAGTTGAAAATTTAAGATATGAATTTTCATTATTAACTCATAAAATGCTCCTGACCGTAGGATCATCATGAGGATGGTGATTGATCTGAAAGGTTGGTGTACAATCATTTCTTTATAGTAGATGAGTCTTGAGTCTACAATATAGAGACACTAGAGCGAGAGTATAGGTACTCGTTAGAGAATGAGGGCACTGAGCGTGACCACCTCGAGCAGTTATTAGAAAGTCTACCTTCTCATCGATGACTGGCTCGAAGCTGCAGTTGTGTGTCTGATTCTTTAACCTGAGGTGCATCAGTAGTTCATCTTGAGCATGTTATAGTTTGACTACACCATGACTCGATCTCCTAGCAATTTGGAATCCTGAGGTGTATGTTGGCTATAGCATGTTCATTTTAGGAATTAGATTGCACTAATAGGAAATGTATCTACCTCGGTAGATGAGGAGTAGCCCTATGATGATCATGATAATCAAGTCCATAAGCCCATGGCCATGGCAGAGTAAAATAATAGAAAGAGTTTCTATTAAGGATTTCACATTGGACTTGAATCGAATAATTAATCATATGATGGATATTAGGGTTTGACGAGATTACCTTAACCCCAATCCAGTCGGAGCTCAAGATAGAAGAACTTAATCACATAGGTAACTGCATCGAGAGGTTCATTTTTAGTTCTGATGGGTTGCCATCATATGCTGCTAGATGTCACTAGTGGATTTTGAGAACAATTAGAAAGATTTAGATGATCAATCATACTAGTTGTCTAAATCAAAAAAGTTCTGATCCATCGAAAGATGTTTCGATGATGTCGATGATAGAGATCATGACATATCTCATTATCATATGGAATTGAACCTAACTGGGTTGCACAAATAAGAATTTCGATCTAGATATCATCAATTGGACTAACTCAGTTTAATTGATTTGAATTAGATTCAATTAGGTTCAAGGAAATCGTGCTGGCACACGATTGAGCCTAATGTTCTCCTTTAATTATCATTAAAGTTTGTCTTGACTGAGATAAATGTGTCTGGGTTCCCTCAGGTATTTTTACTTGGTCTGACTAGAGCTTGTCTAGGTCAGAAAAGAGTTGTCTTAATTTATGAGATGAATTTGAGATGACACTTGCCATTTTTCATCACCTGCTAAATCCTATTTCGCACATTTGGTCAAACGTTGACCTTTGACACTTAGATATCTGCCCATGTGTCAAGCCATCATAAGAGAGAGTTCTTAGACTAGTCCACCTGCTAAAAAGATGATGGATAAGGGGAGCATGCCTAGGGAGGCATGCACCCATGGATAAAGCATCTGGAGTCCCGTACAGATGGGACTCCAGTTGCTTCGGGGATTCTACTTGGATGGCACCTAGAAGACTGCTTTGACCCAGTCCTAGTGCCATCTAAGGATTATTCAAAGGGGCTCTCATCTGATTGGATCAAATGATATCATCCCATCAATCAAATTTAGATCTGATTGCATAGAAAGCCATAATTGGTTGGGAGGATGTGGCACTGTATAGTGCAATAGGGTCTATAAAAACCCTATCTACGTCAAGATCAATGATGCTTGACCCATTGCCCATGTCACAAGGTTACCCCTCTTCCTCCTTCATGCCACCTTTAGGTGTTCTCTCTCCTATCCATGCCCAAGAATCTTTGGGCACAAGTTTTGTGCGATCCAAGCAAGAGAAAGGCGACAAAAAAAAGAAGGCAGCACTGTTGCAAGAGACAACTCACATCTTCGAAAGAAGTTTTGAAGATCTTCAAAATCAGATCCAGATCTAATTTTTGGAGAAGTGATAAAGAAGGAAGAGATCTCTAGATCCTACCTGAGTGGATACCGGTAGAGGCCAGGCACTTACATGGCTAGATCCAGAACCTCAGGCAAACATCATGATTATCATAGGATAATCAGATTACACATAACAAGATTAAATTAAATTAGATTTAATTTAATTATTTTTTATTTTTTTATTAGATAAATAATATTAGATCTAAGAAGTCTCAGATCTAATCAAGATCTAAGAAATTTTTTTTTAAAATATCTCTCTTAATCCAATCAGATCTGAACGAACCTGATCCAAAAAATTAAGTTTTTCTTTCAATTAGTATCAGAGCCTACATTTTTTACTAGATCTAATTTTATTTTAATTTTAATTTGATAATTTGATAATTTTAGATGTCACATTAGTGTGATTAGATCTAAAATCAAAAATTAAATAAATTAAATAATTTAGATCTAAGTTGTACAAGATGCATGACTAGTTGTAGAATAGAATTATTTTATGTATAGTCTAGCATGATCATAATTTAATTTGATTAGTTATAATTTTTAGATTTATTTATTTATTATTTTTTGATGTTATAAATATTATAATAATATCTAAAAAATAGAAAATAAAATTATTTAATTTTTGTTCATATGAGATATAATGAATGCATGTTTAAACTAGTTGTAGAATAGTTCTATATAATTATCTAGAATAGATTTTAATTTGATATGATCAATTTAAATTTAATTTTTTAAATGATTATGAGATAATTTAGATCTAAAAACATGCATGATATGATACATAAAGATGTATGCAAAATATGTTTATAGTTAGATCAATTTTTTATATATGAGATATTGATATTGATCTAACAAGTTTTATAGTTTTCATATTTTTGATTAAGGCATTCTCCTTGACCATTCGGGCATAAGAATAAAGTAGGATTTAAATGCCCTCACCTCCCATTCGATGGGGTGTTCTTATGATGTGTAGGGGTGCTATGCGTTCGTCCTTAATCAGAAATCTAAAACTTATTTTCTGCAAAATCCTAGGATTTTATTTACATGTTTTGTTTGTGAACCCTAAACTTAATTAAGAATTAAGATTATGAAATATGTTAAGTCTAAAAATTAAGAATTTTTAGATTTAAGACATATTCATAAAATTAGGTTCGGGTTTGGGTAGCTCAATTAGGTCTAGCGATTGATCAAACCAAATCAAGAGTTGGTTAGATGGGATCAAGAGTGCTTAAATTGACCAGCCTAATAAGATTAAGTCTGGGTCAAGATCAAATCACATGAGCGATCAATCAAGCTAAGACCTAATTAGGCTCAGTGGTTAGAGTCTGGATTGTAGGCTAACCTGATTGGTTATGGCTTAACAATTTGGTATCTAAGCTAAGTCTTGCAGATATGACCGACTGATTTTTAATTGCGAACTACTTGACTCGAATACGTTCTTATCGAGTTAATGTCATATCCCTTCCATCGGTCTCACTTACCTGGCCATACTTGTCAACCTAGTCCTAATCTAATGTGGTTAACAATCCGAGCTAACCCATGCCACTAAGTTAGTCATAATTGTTATGGATATTATAAGTCAAGTTTAGAGAAACCTAAATTAAATCTTCCTAAAAAAAGATTAAGTCTAAGGTCTTCCATCATTGTAGATATGTGGGCCCTTTTCGGGGTTGATTATTCTCGATTGGTCACAGTGGTTTAGTTGCACTAAAAAGATGCAACCATGTCTATTAGGCATTGGATGCTATGGGTTGGAGGATAAATTAGGCTCAATATTTTGGATACGATGAGAGATCCAATTAGAAATCCAATCTGCGTAAATAGTGGGTTTGACTTAACTAAGGAGTGGATCAATATTCCGAGCATGGTGAGATTCATGAATTAGAGATCAAGTTTGGGTGCACCATGATTAGAGAATCATTGGACAAGAGTTATCCACTCATTGGCTAACCCATCATCAATAACTATTAGATGAGGTGATAAGTCAGTTGGTGGGACTGCACCATCCATTAGAAATCTACAGTCATGGAGATTTTCACATCTCCATATAGGGAGTGTAGGGATCTGAGAAAATAGTGGAAGCTAATTTATTTAAAAATTAAATCCCTAAATCAATTGATCAAGTCTTAATTACAATATCTAACTAGAAACTTTGACTCCCTACAGGTAAAACAAAATGTCTGTATCCAATCCACTAGCACGTATCCTGGACACCCATAGACTGACCAGACCCAATTACAAGGATTGGCTTTGGAACTTCAAAATTATTTTAGGTTCTAAAAAGTTAACTCTTGTATTAGACTAGGATCCCCCCACCTTACCAAGTCATCCATCCACTGAATAGAGAGCGTCTCTTGACAAATGGATGGACGAAGACAATAAGGCCAGATACTACATGTTGGGCTCAATGTCTGATGAGCTTCAGCACCAACATGAAGATATCAAGACTACCCACCAAATATTGGCTCACCTGCATGAGATGTTTGGTGAACAAAGTCGTGCATCCAAATATCAGATCACTAAATAACTATTTAAAGCTAAAATGCATGATGGGCAGTCAGTCCAAGATCATTGTCTGATGATGATCAAAAACTTGAAAGAGCTTGAGAAGCTCGGAGTGAAGTTAGACCTGGATTTGTAGAATGATATAATTCTGCAATCCTTGACTGATGCATATGGGTAGTTCATCATGAACTACCATATGCGTAAACTTCAAAACTCTGGCCGACCTTATGAACATGCTGGTTACTACTGAGCCTTCAATGAAAGGATCTAAAGGCTTAGTATTTGCTATGGAACAGATTTATTCCAAGAAAAAATCTTTTGGAAAGAAGAAGAAGTCTATGAAAAGATAGAATGTGGAATGAGGAAAGAAAAAGAAGGTAGAGCTGAAGAAAAAGGCCGCTGACAAAGGAAAGTATTTTCATTACAACACTGATGGCCACTAGAAGTGGAACTGCCCTACATACCAGGCCACCCTGAAGAATATAAAGGAGGTAGGTCCTTCTAGAGATATGCTCGTTATTGAATCTAACCTTATGATTTTTTCTACATCCAGTTGGCTACTTGACTTTAGTTCTAGTACTCATTGTGCACTTCCATGCAGGGTCTTGAGGATAGCAAGAAGCTAAGGGATGGTGAGATGATCCTATGCATTGAAAATGGAACAAGGATTACTGCTGTGGCTGTGGAAATCTACCCTCTTCGACTATCATCTGATTTAGATTTAGTACTTAAGGATTATTATTATGTGCCTGTAGCAAGCAGGAATTTGATTTTTGTTTCATGTTTAGCACTAGAAGGCTATGTAATTAGTTTTGTTAAGGACCATTATAATATTCTTTATAAAAAAAATAAAATTATAAGTGGTTTTCTTATTAACGATCTTTATCAATTATATATTGATGTATCTATTTTTAATATCGAGCAAAATCTAAATGCCATAAAATTAAAATGACCCAAGAATAGTCTAAATGATAGGTATCTATGACACCTTAGACTAGGTCATATAGCAGAAGATATGGTTAACAAATTGGAGAAAATTGGGCTATTGAGTCCATTGACTTTCGAGTCATATCTAATTTGTGAATCATGTCTTCATGGCAAAATGACTAAACTTTCTTTTATGGGACATGGGAAAAGGGCCATGGATTTACTTGCCCTAGTACATATTGATGTGTGCGGCCCATTTGATGTACCAACTAGAGGCAATTTTGTCTACTTCATAACCTTCATCGATGATTTATCTCAGTATGGATATGTGTATCTTATGAGACACAAGTCTAAAGCCTTTGAAAAGTTTAAAAAATTTAGACATGAAGTAGAAAAGCAAACTGAAAAATCCATTAAAGTTCTTCGATTAGATAGAGAAAGTGAATACCTTAGTCGAAAATTTCTGAACTATCTCAAGTAGAATGTCATAGTCTCTCAATGGACTCCACCTCGAACACCTCAACACAACCAAATTTTAGAATGGAGGAACCGAATCCTATTAGATATGGTCTGATCCATGATGAGCTTCACAAACCTTCCTGATTTTCTTTAGGAATAGGGTTTGTTAACTATTATATATTTACTGAATAGGGTTCCTTCTAAAATCATTCCTACCACACCATATGAGATATGACATGGTAAGGAACCAAATCTGAGTCATCTCAGAATCTGGATTTGTCTGGCTCATATCAAAAGACAACAAGTGGATAAGTTAGACTATAGGTCCTTTAGAGCTCGATTCATAGGATATCCTAAAGAGTCATTAGGATATTATTTCTACATTCTATAAGATCACAATGTGATTGTGAGTCGACATACCATCTTTCTTGAAAAATAGTTTATTCAAGATGGCGGCATTGGAAAGCAGTTCAAGCTAGAGGAAAAAGTCTCTTAAGAGCAAAGAGCTAAGGACCCTTTGGAACCAAATCAGGTTGAGCCAATACAATCACTACCTCCTCCACCTCAAAGATCGAAAAGGATTTTTCGTCCCCCTGAAAGGTACTTAGGTACTATTTTAGAGGAAGTAGAGGAATGTTCCTCGTAGTTAATAGAGTTCATGTTGATGATCACAAAATCTATAACGAGGTGATATCAGATATCGACTTCGAAAAATGGTTAGAGACAATAAAGTCAGAAATTGACTCGATGCACTCAAACCAAGTTTGGACCTTGGTAGATCTCTAGAAGGTATAGTACCTATTAGGTGTAAATGGATCTATAAGAGAAAGATTGATGTAGATGGAAATATAGAGACATTCAAAGCTAGATTAGTGGAAAAAGATTATAGTCAGCATGAACGCATTGACTATTAGGATATCTTTTCATCAATAGCCATGCTTAAATCCATTCGCACATTGTTCACTGTTGCAGCCTATTCTGATTATGCAATATGGCAAATGAACATAAAAGTGGCATTCTTAAATGGATATCTTGAGGAAGATATCTATATGCAGCAGCCGCTGGGTTTCATATCCAGATCATAAAGTATGCAAGCTATAAAGATCCATATATGGACTTAAGCAGGCATCCCAGAGCTAGAATACTCATTTTAATGATGTGATCAAATTATTTGATTTCATCAAGAATGAGGAGGAACCATGTATTTTCAAAAAAATCAGTGGGAGCACTATTGTCTTCCTCGTACTATATGTGGATGATATCCTCCTTATTGAAAATGATATTCCCATGTTGACCATAGTTAAAATATGGTTATCTAGAGAATTCTCCATGAAAGACCTAGAGGTAGCATCCTTCATTCTTGAAATCAAAGTATATAGAGATAGACTGAATAGGATGCCAGGTCTTTCATAGAAGATGTACATAGAGGAAGTGCTAAAGAGGTTTAGCATGAAAAACTCCAAGAGGAGATTGGTACCCTTCAGACATGGCATTCATCTATCCAAGAAAATGTGTCCCAACACACCAGAGAAGATTGAACGCATGAGCAAGATCACTTATGCTTCTGCAATAGGGAGCCTCATGTATGCCACGTTATATACACGACCTGATATAGCCCATGCTGTGAGTGTCACAAGCCAATATTAGTCAAATCCAGTAGAAGAATACTGGACTTTTGTGAAATGTATTCTTAAGTACTTAAGAAGAACTAAGGATATGTTCTTAATTTTTGGTAATGAAGAACTCAAAGTCCAAGGATATACAGACTCAGATTTTATGTTCGATATAGAAGATCGAAAGTCGACATCTGAAAATCTATTTGTGTGTAATGGTGGTGCTGTCAGTTGGAAGAGTTCCAAACAGACAATAATAGCAGATTCTACCATGGAAGTAGAATACATCGCTGCATTAAAAGCAGCAAAGGAGGCATTCTAGTACAAGTAGTTTGCTGCAGAGATTGCAGTGATGCCATCATATGCCATTCCTCTACATTGCAACAATAATGGTGCCATAGCCCTTGCTAAGGAGCCAAGGTCTCACCAAAAATCCAAACACATCGAGCAGTGACACCACCTCATCCACGATTACCTCGAGAAAGGATACATTGAGGTCAAGAGGGTCGACTCTATAGACATTGCGATGGACCAACTTACAAAGCCATTGAGCCAGTAGAAGATCGAAAACCACCTTAAAAAGATGGGACTTAGATTTGTAGCCAATTAGCTTTAGATTAGGTGGGAGTTTGTTAGATATGTGTGCCCTATAAGCCAAAATTGGCTGACACTTATTATACACTTGTAAGAATAAAATTATAATTTTGACTATAAATAATAAAATGGATTATTTTCTATCACAATGTGTATTTAGTGCCTGTGATACATCCCTTGAGTTAATGGCAATGATGGTTCTTATTTTCAAGAGTTGAAAATTTAAGACATGAATTTTCATTATTAACTCATAAAATGCTCCTGACCGTAGGTTCATCATGGGGATGGTGATTGATCCGAAAGGTTGGTGTACAATCATTTTTTTATAGTAAATGAGTCTTGAGTCTACGGTGTAAAGACACCAGAGTGAGAGTACAGATACTTGTTAGAGAATGAGGGCACTGAGCGTGACCATCTCGAGCAGTCATTAGGATGTCTACCTTCTTGTCGATGACTGGCTCGAAGCTGCAGTTGTGTATCTGATTTTTTGACCTAAGGTGCATCAATAGTTCACCTTGAGGGTGTTATAGTTTGACTACACCATGACTCGGTCTCCTAGCTATTTGAAATCCTGAGGTGTATGTTGGCTATAGCATGTTCACTGTAGGAATTGGATTACACCAATAGGAAATCTATCTATCTTGGTAGATGAGGAGTAGTCCTATGATGATCATGAGAATCAAGTCCATAAGCCCATGGCCATTGCAGAGTGAAATAATAGAAAGAGTTTCTATTAAGGTTTTTACATGGACTTGAATCGAATGATTAATCATATGATGGATATTAGGGTTTGATGAGATTACCTTAATCCCAATCTAGTCGCGGCTCAAGATAGAAGAACTTAATCACGCAGGTAACTAGACTGAGAGGTTCATTTTTATTTCTGATGGGTTGCCACCATATGCGGCTAGGTGTCACTGATGGATTTTGAGAGCAATTAGAATGATTAAGATGATCAATCATACTAGTTGTCTGAATCAGAAAAGTTCTGATCTATCGAAAGGTGTTTCGATGATGTCGATGATAGAGATAATGACATATCTCATTACCATATGGAACTGAACCTAGCTGGGTCACACAAAAAAAGGTTTCAATCTGGATATCATCAATTGGACTAACCCAGTTCAATTGATTTGAATTAGATTTAATTAGGTTCAAGAAAATCATACTAGCACACGATTGAGCCTAATGTTCTCCTTTAATTATCATTAAAGTTTGTCTCGACTAAGCTAAATGTGTTTGGACTCACTCAGGTACCTTTACTTGGTCTGACTAGAGCTTATCTAGGTCAAAAAAGGATTGTCTTAGTTTATGAGATGAATTTGAGACAACACCTACAATTTTTCATCACCTACTAAATCCTATTTTGGATATTTGGTCAAACATTGATCTTTGACACTTAGACATCTGCCCATGTGTCAAGCCATCATAGGAGAGAGCTCTTGGACCAGTCCACCTGCTAAAAAGCATATGGATAAGGGGCTCACGCCTAAGGAGGCATGTGCCTGTGGATAAAGCATCTGGAGTCCCGTACAGATAAGACTCTAGTTGCTTCAGGGATTCTACTTGGATGGCACCTAGAAGACTGCTTTGACCCAGTCTTGGCACCATCTAAGGATGATTCAAAGCGGCTCTTATCTGATTGAATAAGATGATGTCATCCCACCAATCAGATTTAGATCTGATTGCATAGAAAGCCATGATTGGCCAGGATGATGTGGCACTGCATGGTGCAACAGGGTCTATAAAAATTCTGTCTGCACCAAGATCAAAGATGCTTGATGCATTGCCCATGCCACAAGGCTACCCCTCTTCCTCCTCCATGCCACCTTTATGTGTTCTCTCTTTTATCCATGCCTAAGAATTTTTGGGCACAAGTTTGGTGCGATCCAAGCAAGAGAAAGACGACAGAAAAAGGAAGAAGGCAGCACTGCTGCAAGAGACAACTCACATCTTCGAAAGAAGTTTTGAAAATCTTCAAAATCAGATCCAGATCTAAATTTTAGAGATGTAATAAAGAAGGTGGAGATCTTCAGATCCTATCCAAGTGGACATCGATAGAGGTCAGGTACTTGCGTGGCTAGATCTAGAACCTCAGGTAGACATCAGGATCATCATAGGATAATCAGATTATCCACAACAAGATAAAATTAAGTTAGATTTAATTTATTTTTATTTTATTTTATTTTATTTTATTAGATTAATAATATCATATCTGAAAAGTCTCAGATCTGATCTGGATCCAAGAAAATTTTTTTTGAAATATCTCTCTTGATTCAATCAGATCTGAACGAACCTAATCCAAAAAACTAGGTTTTTTCTTCAGTCATCGCTTTAAGCGATACACACATCTGGCCTCTACAAGAAGTCCACTTGAAGTCTTTATCGTTGATCCAAAGTCCAGTGATTGAAAATCAGCATAGTATGCTAGTACTATGCTGATCCTTCTTTGATGGTTAATGGCAAAACTCTTCCTTTGATCAACTTAAACCTTCCAAAGCACCAAGGAAGAGATGAAAGGATTTAAAAGTACTCCTTTTCTTTACATTTTTCTCTCAAAATGATTATGAAAAAGGATCTAAGAGAAACCCTAGAGAAGACCTCTCTTCTCTCTTTCTTTTCTCTCACCTAGATACAATAACTTGTGTCTTTACAAAACATCATGCCCAAGAACCTTTTACATCCAAGACTCCCATGCTCAAATGCACTCTTAAAGGACTAATTCATGTAAAAATTTCATGCCCTAACTTTCTTTAAATAGAGAGTTATAATAGAGTCCTTATCTAAGACAAAGACCTAAAAAGGCATATCCAAATTGAGCAAGGATTGGGATATCCAACTCTTGGGCACCCCTCCTTATTTGTTTGCATGGACTCCATGAAATATGTGCACAAAAGTATTCTATTTTTCATGAAAAAATTAGAAAAAAATCAGATGGGTTGGTGATAAGTGATAAAAATATACTAATAAAAGTATTAAATTATAAAATAAATTAACCTTTTTTTAAAAAATTGATACTTTTCTTAATCTTATATAGGAAAGAAGGCTACCAATATGAAGATCTTATTTTTTTGGATCAGATGAAATAAATTTCAAGCAAAATAGACTTCAAACAAGCCCGAAATTGAATTTCAAAGAAAATAATTAAAAAAAATCGATCGGTCCAGTTCAAATTGGCTCAGAAAAAATGGCTCTGCAGACCACCCGACCCAACCATGCTCAAACCGACTGCCCGTTGATGCCCAGCTTACGCCACACTGACGTTAGGATTTTTTGCGGCGCACGGTGGACCGCTACAGTAACCAGGCGAGGGCATTTTGGGGATTTCATAGGGACAAGCACACTTTGATTGGCTGAAGGAAGCGATGGTCCATGCAATGCTGGGCTCGTGCACGATCTACAGAGGATATTCTGAGAATTTTGGTTGATCCGATAGATGCTGTTCGCTGGGATTTGATTGAACTGCCAAAATTTGTACGCTAATGAATGGTGGATGCAGCTCCCGATCGAGATCCAATGGTGGAGACGTGTTACCGATTTTAAACTAAGAATCGAAGGCTTCTTTGGGTGTGATCTGATGGCCCAGATTCGAACTTCAAGGCTGATCTGATGGTCCAAATGAATTCCAACTTGATTTAGTTTTTTAAAATAATTTTTGAGTGGTTTTTGGCCCATTTGATCGACATCCAATGGTCAGAATTGATCTAGGGCTCCTTTTGAGTTATTTTAAGAGTTTTAAATCCGATTTCAATGGAATTTTAATCTAAGATCACTTGGATTAGCCTATTTAAAGACTTGCTACCTGTTGTTGCCGAAAAGAAGAGGCGGAGAACAAAAATATAGAGTTGAAAATAAAGAGAAAATAGAAAGAATTAGAGAGAATAGAGAGAGAGGTGTTTAGGGTGAGAAGAGAAAGAGTTTTTTTTTGTATTTTTCTTTCCTCTTCTTTTCTTCTTACGAAGGACGGTATGCAAAGCAACTTTCTTTTTCATCGAGTTCTCCACACCAAGAGCAATGGATAACCAATTTTAGCGAATAAACCATCTAATTTCTTCATGCTTTTTATTTTATTTGCTGTTTTTGAACTTATTATTATGAACCAAATTTTCTTTTACTAAGGCTAAGGTGTAGCCACTCTTTTGATGCAATATTCGGTATGATTTATTTTTAATTTTAAATTTTATTCATGAGAAGTATATAAATCTGATCTTAATGTTTTTAAATTACTGGTCATCTTCTAATTGATCTGATGAATATAAACGATACGAACCAAGTACATCTATGTTATTGCTTCTTGATTATATACCTTGTATTATGAATCGAATTAGAATTCATGTGCATGTGGAAACTTTTGTGCGCTTTGGACGTAGCATATTTTAATTAGAGGGTTTCACAAAACTTAATGCAATGATATTTATTTAAATTATATCTGGACAAAAGGATAATTAATAAATATTGATAGTTTTGCTACGCCTAGACTAAAGGGTAGTGAATAAACTAGGAGACTCCACCGTCATATGAAATAAAATTAACCTAATAACCTAAATATTGTATTGACTGAGTTGGTGAACCGATTGCCTTAGTAACCTATTGCTGGTAAGTTTAAAACCCCAATAATTATACTCTCTCTATTTCCTTATAATATTTAATTATTTCTTTATTTTATTCTTTATTTTTTCTATTCTCATAAATTGGTCTTCTAAATAAAGCATAGGAAAGAGCTTTTTAGTACTTATTTTTCAATCCTCTAAGGATGATACTCTACTCACTTACTTTATTACTTGATCAACTAGTGCACTTGCCATAGATATAAATTAGCACACATCAAGTTTTTGGCACCGTTGCCGGGGACGTGTCTAAAATAATATTAAAATTTTGATCCTAGCTTTACTTTAAAATTTTATTTTTAATTTTTATTCTTACTTTATTTTTAATTTTATTCAGTGCATGACACATACTGGATATAGTAACTTACTATCTTTAGATCTAGAAATTGAAAGGACCATCAAAAGACTACATCAAGAAAGAAATATGGCAGCTGAAGATCCTAACGACATCAATCTGAGATTGGATATGGTGACCGAGGGATAGCATGAAGCTATTCGAGCAGCATATTGTCCATTAAACGATTACATCACACCATCTATAGCCAATGCAGCTTCGAGCATCAGGAGATCGTCTATGTGAGCAAACAACTTCAAAATAAAATCGACAATGATCCAGATGATTCAATCAACTATCCAATTCAATGGTCACGTGCATGATGATCCAAATGCCAATATTTCTAACTTTCTTGAACTTTGTGATACTTTTAAAATTAAAAAGGGTGTCGGATGATGCTATTAGATTAAGATTATTTTCTTTCTCTTTATGGGACAAAGCTAAAAGTTGGCTTCATTCTCTTCCTATAGGTTCTATCACAACTTGGGATGTCTTAATCCAAAAATTCTTAGCCAAGTACTTTCCACCTTTCAAGACTGCCAAGATGCACAATGATATCACTTCTTTTATGCAGATGGACATGGAGACACTATATGAGGCTTGGGAGCATTTCAAGGAACTGCTGAGGAGATGTCCACATCATCAACTACCCATATGGCTTCAGGTACAAACTTTCTATAATGATTTATCTTCTACTAATCGTTCTATGATTGATGCAGCAATAGGAGGAACCATTAATTGAAAAATGAAGGAAGAAGCCTTTGATCTGATTGATGAGATGGCATCAAATAGCTATCAGTGGCAAATAGAATGCATGATGCTGAAAAGATCAGTGGCTGTGTAGGGAGTAGATTGCGTGCCAACCTTACTAGCTGAAATTGCAGCCCTTAGAGTCGAAGTCAACAACTTGAAGGAAACAGCTATGCATATTTAGAGCATCACTTATGACCTGTATGAAGGAGGACACGATACAAGCAACTGCCAAATAGGTAATTCTTTTGCTAAAGCAACTGATACAGATAATTATATTGATAATTTTTTTTGGCCACAATAAAACAATCTCTACTCCAACACCTACAATCAAGGATGGAGGCAGCATCCAAATTTCTCATGGAGCAATCAAAATATAGTACAACAACCACCTCCGAGGTTCGAAGTACCTAAAAAGAAGTCCAACATGGATGAGCTGATGGTCAAATTCATGCAAAACCAAGAAGCAACTATAAAAAATTTGGAAGCCAAGCTTAGGCAAGACCAAGCAGTAGTAATTCGAAACTTGGTGATGCAAATAGGCCAAATGGCTAAGATAATCTCCGAGAGACCTCAGGGATCTTTGCCTAGCAATACGGAGACCAATCCAAGGGAGCAAATCAATGCTATCATCCTAAAAAATGGTAAAAAGCTGGAGGAGCCACATCAGAAAAAAGAGATCGAAGAGCCAACTATAAATAAGGAACCATCAACTAAAATTCATCAGTCAACAAAAAAACCTATAGATGGATGGTCTCCAGGTATACAGTTTGCCGATCCAAATGTGAAGTCCTACGTGCCACCACTACCATTCCCAAAGAGACAAATACAGCATCCAGATAAGAAATTTTCTATTTCTTTTAAATTTTAAAGAATTTATATATTAATATTTCTTTTGTAGATGCTATCACTCAAATGCCCAAGTATGCCAAGTTTCTCAAAAAAATTCTAACAAATAAATAAAAGCTAAAGGAGCATGAGAAAATAAATTTGAATAAAGAATGCTCAGCAATACTTCAAAATAAATTACCATAGAAGCTAAAAGATTCAGGGAGTTTTACTATCCCTTGCATTATTGGTGATTGTAGTTTTGATAAAATTTTATATGATTTAGGAGCAAGTATTAATCTCATGCCTTTTTCTATTTTCAGAAAGCTAGGTCTAGGAGAACCAAAGCCTACCACTATTACTCTTCAATTAGCTGACAGATCCATCAAATATCCAAGAGATATAGTGGAGGATGTCTTGGTAAAGGTAAACAAGTTTATTTTTCCAATTGACTTTATTGTTCTTGATATGGAAGAAGATTATGACGTACCCCTTATCTTAGGAAGACCCATTTTAGCTACTGGAGGAGCTTTAATAAATGTTCAACAAGGAAAATTAATTCCTAGAATCCAAGACGAACAAGCTACTTTTAATATTTTCAAAGATACTAAACATCCTGATGATAATCAAACTTATTTTCTAATTGATATTATTGACAATTCAGTATATAAGAATTCTATAGAAAATAGGTTTGAGACAATGAAAGCTAGCAATGTCCAATTGAAAGAGGGCTCAACCAAATAAGAAAGTATTCCAATTGGAGTGGCACCGGATTGATTCAACTTAGAACTCAAAGTAAAGTTGAAGACTATAAATCAGAACTACTAGACAGGTTATTTTTTTTCTTTTTAGTTTTGATCATTTTTTTTATTTTTTAGTAATTTATTATTATTCTTTTACTACTTTGGTGTGTATTTTCAATTTTGTAAAAAAAAATCAATAAGAGCTCAAGCCAAATTTCAAAGCTTTAAAGAACCAGACTGAACCAAATCAGGTGTATTCCTTCCTATTCTTTATTGCATCTTTACTTTTTCTTTCTCCTTTGAGACAATGTAGAATAAGTTGGGGGTACAAAAAAAAAACTTTTTAAATCATGTGTCAAGAAGAAAATTTGAGCAAGATAGACTGGACAAGTGATAAAAGATAGAAGTATCTGCTAATGAATGTAACGAGTTAAAGAAGTAGATTAGTTGGTCAGACTTTTAGCAGCCTACTTAGGTCATCAAAAGACTATTAGCACTTCTAATTGCACATGCACACTAACAAAGCAAAGTAGGTATTGATTATAAGACCAATTGAGGATTTAATTATCATTAAAAATTGATAATTAATATACATTCTAATCAAAGAAACTTGAATTTAAGGATATGTGGATTGCCCAAAGACAAAGTATATATGGATTGCCCAAAAATAAAGTGCAAAAGATAGAGTATATGTGGATTGCCCAAAGCTTAGTAACTGGATCTCTAAACCTAGGTCAAGTATGAAATTCACGTAAAACGGTGGAGGGAAGGTCAGGATGCTCAGCATAAAAAAAAAAAAAATGAGGCAGTGTAAAAGCTACCTTAATTCATGAGTATAAAATTTGGAATGTATAGAAAATTAACCAAAATATGTGATAAGAGAGGATACTTTTATCCTTTAAATTAACACTGAAATGCTAAGTTAGTCATTACAAACACAAGTGTTGTAGATCTTTGATGTAATCTAATGAAGTTGTTAATTATACTAACTACAAAATTTGCTTCTGAAGCTAAATGCTTAGTGATATTTTCTAAACTTTTTGACCTTTAACTCTAGATTTATCTTTTTGTTGGATGATCTTATTGAAACAAGGTATTAAATAAAGTATTGTTAAGGAACTAGCAATGAGTAAGTTGGGGGGTATGATAAATGATAAAAATACATAAATAAAAATATTATATTATAAAATAAATTAACTTATTTTTAAAAAATTGATATTTTCATTAATCTTATGTAGGAAAAAAGGCTACCAATATGAAGATCTTACTTTTTTGGATCAAATGAAATAAATTTCAAGCAAAACGGACTTCAAACGAGCCCAAAATTGAATTTCAAAGGAAATGATTAAAAAAAAAATTGGCCGATCCGGTTCAACTCGGCTCAGAAAAACTGGCTCAATAGATTGCTTGGCACGACCGTGCCCAGACTGACCACCCACTGATGCCCAGCTTACACCATGCTGACGTTAGAATTTTTCATGGCACATGGTGGACTGCTACAGTAACCAGGCAAGGGCATTTCAGGAATTTCATGAGGACAAGCGCACTCTAATTGGCTGAAGGAAGCGACGTTTCATGCAATGCCGGGCTCGTGCATAGTCTACAGAGGGTATTCTAAAAATTTTGCCTAATCCAATGGATATTGTTCTCTGAAATTTGATCGAACGATGGAAATCTGTGCGCTAATGAATGGCGGATGCAGCTCTCGATTGAGATCCAATGGTGGAGATGCATTATCGATTTTAAAATAAGAATTAGAGGCTTCTTTGGGGACGATCTGATGGCCTAGATTTGAACTTCAAAGCTGATCCGATGGTCCAAATGAATTCTGACTTGATTTAGATTTTTAAAATAATTTTTGAGTGGTTTTTGGCCCATTTGATCGACATCCAATGGTCAGAATTGATCTAGAGCTCTTTTTGAGTTATTTTGATAGTTTTAAATCCGATTTCAATGAGATTTTGAGCTAAGATCACCTAGATTAGCCTATTTAAAGACTTGCTACTTGCTGTTGCCAAAAAGAAGAGGTAGAGAACAAAAATATAGAGTTGAAAATAAAGAGAAAATAGGGAGAATTAGAGAGAACAAAGAGAGAGAGGTGTTTAGGGAGAGAAGAAAAATAATTTTTTTTTGTATTTTTCTTTCCTCTTCTTTTCTTCTTCTGAAGGTCGGTACATAAAGTGATTTTCTTCTTCATCGAGTTCTCTACACCAAGAACAATGGACAACCAATTTCAACGAATGAATCGTCTAATTTCTTCATGCTTTTTATTTTATTTGCTATTTTTGAACTTGTTATCATAAACTAAATTTTCTTTTACTAAGACTAAGGTGTAGCCACTTTTTTGATGTAATATTCAGTATGATTTATTTTTAATTTTAAATTTTATTTATGAGGAGCATATAACTCTGATCTTAATGCTTTAGATTACTGATCATCTTCTAATTGATCTGATGAACATAGATGATATAGACCAAGTACATCTATGTTATTGCTTCTTGATTATATACCTTGTATTATGAATCGAATTAGAATTCATATGCATGCAGAAATTTTAGTACTCTTTGGATGTAACATATTTTAATTAGAGGATTTCACAAAACTTAATGCATCGATATTTATTTAAATTACACCTAGACCAAAGGATAATTAATAAATATTAATAGTTTTGCTACGCTTGGACCAAAGGATAGTGAATAAACTAGGAGTCTCTACCATCACATGAAATAAAATTAACCTAATAATCTGAATATTGCATTGACTGAGTTATTGAATCGATTGCCTTAGTAATCTATTACTCTTAATTTTAAAATCCTAATAAGCACTCTCTCTATTTCCTTACAATTTTTAATTATTTCTTAGTTTTGTTCTTTATTTTTTTATTCTCATAAATCGGTCTTCTAAATAAAGTATAGGAAAGAGCTTTTCAGTACTTATTTTCTAATCCTCTAGGGATGATGCTCTACTCACTTACTTTATTACTTGATCGATTGGTGCACTTGCCATAGCTATAGATTAGCACGCATCAGTTGGCACCTCAAGAGAATAAAGAAAGTTGATTTGTGAAACTCTATCTAATAGAGTCCTAGATCAAAATAACTTATTTATTTTTATCTATTCCATAGCTTATTTCTTTCTAAAAAAATGGAAGACATAATAGGGGCATGGAATCTCTCTAAAAATAAAATTTATGATGCAAATTCCAAGGAAATTGGTGTGGGGGGCTTGGAAAGCAAGGTGGCGCAAAATAGAGAAATCCTAGTCACACTAGGACTTCTAATTTTGATTTGATCCAACTTTTTATTTGAACCCAACTAAATAAAAACTAATGCAACCCAATTAGAGATAACCTTAGTCCAACTAAGAGCCTAATTCAATTAGATTAAATAAAATTTAAATTTAATTTAATTTTTAATCAAATTAAAAATTAGATGCACACAAATCCTAATTGAATAGGGACTTGTTCTTTCTTACAATTGGCTTATCCAATAAACTAATTGAACTTGATCCAATCAAGTCCAAACTAAAACTAATTAAGTCTTACTCAATTAGACTCAATTTTATCCTAATTATTTAATCAAATTATGCTAATTAGCAATCTGATTGCTAATCGATCCTTTTACAATACTTGCACTAGCTCAAACATCAATTGTATTGATTGTTTGACCTTAGAACGATTCTAAATCGTTGATCAACCATCTAATCAGATCAAAATTTTTTATGTATGTGATCTTATAGGTTTGAATCTAAATCAGTAGTATAGAAATAAATTTTTACATCAATCAAAATTATCATCTAGCAATGGTACTCGACGGTCGGATAGGTCGAATAAATAAAGCAACGCTCTTAGAATCCATATGGATATGGTTTTCATATAATTCATCCCCTTGACCTAAATGCTTATAGGATAACTTAAGATTTAACTGTCAATCCTGATTAGGTCATCTACATTGTATTTCAAAATATCAAATCTATTTCATGGATTACTCTGGCCAAGATTTTGCTAAATTAAAATATAAAGATGCATTTTCTCTAAGCTCTTGGAGTGGTTAATCCCATCTTAATCACTCACCAACTTCACAAGTACTTGACTGTACCCAAAAATCTTCTATCATTGAATTAGAAATTCACATAGTCTAGTACTAAAGCATAATGAGTTGCTTGCAAGCCACCATGGTGATCTTAGATTTAAGGGACACTTATACCCATATCCCATCAAAGCAATTTTTGATAGCAGAATGCTCAAGAGTTGGTCATATTCAGTGACGATGTACCCTTACATCTCACCTATATGCCATACCAATGTGTCTGCACTCCTTGGTTAAGAGGATAACCAATATATATAGCACACAACAATCTATACTTGATAAACATTCTCATCCTAGTTCACAACGTATCATTTGGTCATGAACAGTTTAAGGACTAATCAATAAATCCTCTCTTTATCGAAACTAAATAGTCCTAAGAACTTCATCACAATATGGAGTTCACTAGAAGATTTAGATTTATGATGAAAAATGTTAGAATAAAATTTTATTCAATAACAAATCATTTGTAATTATAAATAGCATAATTATCAGATTGATGATTGACTTTGGGATACATTTTCCAACATGAGCACCCCATCTCATTCTTCTTATGGTTTCTCTAGTTTTTGATGCCCTCTTCCACTCATCTTTTGCCTTTTCAACTAGACCTCCGACACCACCAATCGATTTTAGGTTAGTGTCCTAACCTCCACTTTAGATTTTCTTACCTTTTCTTTTATGCCATTTTTCAATTTTTTAGGAGCTTTGGGGTGGGTCTAGTTGTAGTTCCTTCATTCTTTAAGGTTTTTTGCCAGTTTCATCCAATTTTTGATGAGTTTTTCTTGATTTTGCTTGATCCAAAATGGCTTGTGAAATCTCCTGGTCCACTGGTTCTAGGAGTTCCAATCTAAGCTCCCCTAACCCTGGCTCTAGGAGTGAAACCAAGTTTAGGGAAGTAGCCCATCCAACTTTCATTCTAGAGACTATTCTCTACTCCCTCACTTCTGAAGACCTTTCTTTAATCCGGATTCAGTACGGAGTCCTTCCTAAGTATGAATTAGAGCTTTTCAAATCAAGCAGCTGAGCTTGTGCCACTCTTCGTGGTCATTTATGTTTGTACTTGGAAGCTCTCCGTGCGGGGTTAAGACTTTCAATTCCTCATTTTGTTATTACCATTTTCTACTTCTTGAACATATCTCTTTCTTTTATCATACCGAACTTCTTTAGATTTATTATAGAGTTCCTCGCTCTCTGCCTTTTGATCGAGATCCACCCCATAGTTTTTCTATTTTGGACCTTCTTCACTCTTAAGCGCCATCCTTTTTCCAAGGATTGGTGCTATTTATCCCTCTAGTTCGGTAAGAAGGGGTTACTCAAGGATGCCCCTTTCTCTATTCATAACTGAAAAGAAAAGTTTTTCTTTGTGTCTTGTCCCTCGGTAGAGCTACGGCTTCCTCCTTGGGGCCAACTAAGGGACTTGGTCCATAGTGCTCCTCGATTAGAGCGAGACGATCTCAACTCTGCCAATACTTTAAAAAACTATAAAGCCCCTTTACTGATCAAATTAGTAGATGAGCAAACATTGTACAACCTTGGCCTAAGTCCATTCAATCATGAAGGTATACACTTATGCTTTCCATTTTGTTTCTTTATCTTTTTTCCTAACTTCGGCTTACCCGTTATTGTAAAGATGACTCCTGAAGAGTTAAGTCGACTAACCAAAGGGTTTTAGGCTCATGAAAGAAAGGGAGGTGCCTCGGGGGAACATCAAAATGAGTAAAGGTCGAAGATCTGAGCTCAGCCATTTTGGCCCAGGCAGCTTCTATCTCAAAGGTTGCAGCACCCACACCAAACTTGACTTCGCCCACTGAGACCGCCGCCTCCATGCTACTTGAGAAGAGAAAGGAGGTGGAGAAGAGGAAGAAAACTATTATCAAGAAAGTCCAAAGAAATTTTGGGGAATCTGACAACAACAATGCCGGTCTGGATCAAGGTTCCGTTGATAATTGGGAGGCATCCAATCATTAATGGAGGGTTGCATCATCCCAGATATCATTGAGAAGATCCTTCAGGCCGATGACTGATAAGAGCATGATATTATCATTAAGATACCGTATTTATCAATTTAATCTGACTTCATAATTAAAAATACGTAGATAGGAGTGAGTCGGATCGAATCCACAGGGAAGGTAGTGTTTTAGATTTGAAATCTTTGATTTTTGAAAAAAAAAAGAAAAGGATTTGAAAATAAAATTTGAAGTCAGAAATTAAAAATTAAAATTATGAAGTGAAAATTAAATTATGCAGAAATATAAACTTGGTACTAAGATCTACTAGTTAGATCTTAGGATCTACTTGTTAGATCTTAGGATCTACTTGCAGTAAAATAAAGAGCAATAATTAAAGTATAGAACTTAAATTGCAATAATAATAAAGAGCATGAAATTAAAGAGCATAAAAATAAATATTATATTAATTAAAAGGTTCATAATTTAAATACATAAAATTTAAAGAAAATAAAATAAAATAGATTGATCTCTGATCTTGGATCGGCATCGATAGAAAGATGGTGTAGAAGCCTAGCTCTTCTTCTCGGCACCCATTGTTTTAAAGCAGCCTCTAATCCAAAGCTTGGCTCTACCCTATACCAAAGCTTCACCTTGATTGAAGATAGTAAATTTTGGAGGTCTAAAGTCTTATTTATTGGTGTTGGAAGGCTGGAGAGTTTTTCTATAGGCAATATGGGACTAGAGACATTTTAATCATCAAAATAGGAAGTAATTTGAGTGAAATTTAGATTAAAAAGAGTTCTAGAAGTATTCTATTACTCTAGATGAAATTTGACCATCAGATATGAATCAAACGATCCAAAAAATGCCAAAATTGGATGTGTATCGGTCCAGATTAGGTTGGATTAAATTCTGACCATCCAATTGCATTAATCAGGAGGAAATCTGATCGTCGGATCGAGTTCTGGATCTTCTAATCAAGTTGAGAGCTTTCTGGACCGTTGGATAATCTTCTAGGTTGAGCACTATCGTCAGATGGTACCGGGAGTTTGAATTAAAACTGGAACCAAGCAATGCCATCAGATCTTGACCACAAGCAACCACAGCTGCACAATCGCATGCTTACTATTCCCATGGACTATGTGGACTAGCTGCAGCACACACCGCAGCCAATCAACACCTCCTATCATTGAGTGAAAAGACCAAAATGTTCTGTGAGCCGTAATAGATTTTCTATAAACTCTTTAAGGGTCTGGTCCACCACATGTCACTCCATGATTCGTCGAGTGTCGCTAAGGTGGTGGTCTACATCTAGATCATGGATCGGCTGGTGGCTTCTGTGGCTGAGTCAGCTTTGACGGCTTGGCTTGCAGAGCCGGTTGAGCCATTTTTTTTATTTTAATTTTTTTAAAAAAATCATATTTAATCCATTTTAGCTCTGATTTGTTTCAAACTTATTTCATTACAATCAAAAAAATAAGCTCTTTTTATTGATAATAATATTTTATTTTTATTATTATTATTTTTAACTAATTTATTAATTATTTATTAATTAATAAAAATATTAATTTCTTAAAAATATGTATAATTTAATTATTAATTTTTAAAAATAAATATAAATTAACTAATAAATGAATACTTTATTGATGATTTTATGGTACTTATCATATCCCCCAACTTAAGTTTTGCTCATTCTTGAGTAAAGAAAGAATTTAGTTTTAGATATCTTTTTGAAGGGAAATCTTGATTTCCCGGTCCAGGTTCGTTCAGATCTGATCAGATCAAGAGATATATTTCAAAATTTTTTCTCTTGATCCCAATCAGATCTTGATATGTTTTAGATCTGATTCTTAATATTTTAATAAAATAAAATTAAGGATAAATTAAATCAAATTTAATTTATCTGATCTGGGTAATCCTATTACCCTGTTGATGATCCTATTTGTAGCGGAAGGTTCTGGATCTTAGCCATGCAAGCGCCTGGCCTCTACCGGTATCCACTCGGGTTGGATCTGGAGATCCTCTTCTTCTCTATCATGCCTCCAAAAATCAATTCTGGATCTGATCTGGAGGATCTTCAAAACTCTTTTGAAGATGAGCAGTCGTCCTTTGCAGCAGCGCAGCCTTCTTATTTTTGATCGCCTTTCTTTGATCTGAATCGCACCAACCAAGGTCCAAAACTCCTTTTGGACGTGGAGAGCAAGGGGAGAAGAGACTATGGCGTGGAGAAGGAGGGGAGAGGCAGCCTTGGGGTGTGGAGAAACTATGATCTCATCATATCTCTCTATCTCATACAATTTGAGTTGGATACAGGGTCTTATTTATAGACTAGCTGTGATCCAACTCCTCTTCTTCCCAACCAATCACAACCCTTTGTGAAATCAGATCTAAATCTGATTGGTGGGAATAGAGACCCCTGGATTCCTCCTTAGAGGGCGCCTAAGACCAGTCAAAGTTGGTTCTTAGAAGAACTCTAATTGGAATCCAAAAAGGAGATGGAGTCCTTGTCCAACAAGGACTCCTAGGCGCCTCCAACTTGGGCACACGCCTAGGGTGGCGTGCGCCCTTCTCCTTGCCAGGTTCTGGCAGGGGGACAGGCCCCCACCAGCTCTCCAATAGGTGCATGACATGTGGTCAAAAGTCAAAGTGTCAATGGTCAACGTTTGACCAGTCAAAGGTAGACTTTTGACCAAAGTCAAAGAACAAGAAATGGCAGGTGACCAAAAATGGCAGGTAATGTCTTACAAATAAGACAACCTTTTCTGACTTGGACAACCTCCAGTCAGACCATATGAAGGCCTCTGATTGAGCACAAACTCCTTTGGCTCAGACAGGACAACTTATTTATGATAGCAAAAGAAGAACGTTAGGTTCAATCGAGTGCTAGCACGATTTCCTTGAACCTAATTGAATCTCATTCAGATCAATTGAACTAGATCAGTTCAATTGATGATCACCAGATTCAAACCCTTGTTTGTGTGACCCAGTTAGGTTCAGTTCTGTATGGTAATGGGATATGTCATGATCTCTATCATCGACATCATCGAAACTCCTTTCGATGGATCAGAACTCTTCTGATTCGAACAGCTAGAATGATCGATCATCTAAATCATTCTAATTGCTCCCAAAATCCACCAGTGACACCTAGCAGTATATGGTGGCAACCCATCAGAGCTGAATGCGAACCTCTTGGTGCAGCTACCTGTGTGATTCAGTTCTTCTATCTTGAGCCCCGATCAGATTAGGGTTAAGGTGAACTCGTCAAACCCTAGTCTCTGTCATATGATGTAATCATTCGATTCGAGTCCAATGTGAAAATCTAAATAGAAACTCTTTCTATTATTTCACTCTACCATGGCCATGGATTTCTGGACTTGATTCTCATGATCATCATAGGGCTACTCCTCTACCACCGAGGTAGATAGATTCCATCTTGATGCAATCCAGTTCCTACAATGAACATGCTATAGCCAACATACACCTCAGGGTTCCATATGGCTAGGAGACCGAGTAATGGTGTAGTCAAACTATAACACCCTCAAGGTGAACTGCCGATGCATCTCAGGTCAAAGAACCAGACACACTACTGCAGCATCGAGTCAGTCATTGACGAGAAGGTAGACTCCCTAATGACTACTCGAGGTGGTCACGCTCAGTGCCCTCGTTCTCTAACGAGTACCTGTACTCTCGCTCCGGTGTCTCCACACCGTAGACTCAAGACTCATCTACTAAAGAGAAGCGATTGTACACCAACCTTCCGGATCAATCACCATCCTCGTGATGATCCTATGGTCGGGAGCAATTTATGAGTTAATAATGATTATTCATGTCTTAAATTTTCAACTCTTGAAAATATGAATTATCATTACCATTAACTCAAAGGATGTATCACAGACACTAAATACACATATGTGATAGAAAATAACCCATTTATTGATTTTAGTCAAAATTACAATTTTGCCCCTAGAAGTGTATTACAAGTGTCAGCCAATTCTGGCTTCTAGGGCACATATATCTAACAATCTCCCACTTGTCCTAAAGCCAATTGGCTACAAGTCTAAGTCCCATCTTCTCAAGGTGGGCTTCGATCTTCTGCTGGCCCAACGGCTTTGTAAGTGGGTCTGCCACATTATCTGCGGAGTTGACTCTCTTGACCTCGACGTAACCCTTTCTCGAGGTAATCGCGGATGAGGTGGTATCACCGTTTGCTTGGAACTCTTCCAGCACAAACAGTCTGCCAGATGTCGACTTTCGATCATCTATATCGGACATGAAGTCCGAGTCTGTGTATCCCTGGACTTGGAGTTCTCCGTTACCAAAGACCAACATCATATCCTTAGTTCTTCTCAAGTACTTAAGGATACATTTCACAGAAGTCCAGTGTTCTTCACCTGGATTTGACTGATATCTGCTTGTGACACTCACAGCATGGGCTATATCAGGTCGTGTACATAGCATGGCATACATGAGGCTCCCTATTGCAGAAGCATAAGGGATCTTGCTCATGCGTTCTATTTCCTCAGGTGTGCTGGGGCACATCTTCTTGGAAAGATGAATACCATGTCTGAAGGGTATTAATCCCCTCTTAGAGTTTTCCATACTAAACCTCTTTAGTACTTTCCTCTATGTACATCTTCTGTGAAAGTCCTAGCATCCTATTCGGTCTATCCCTATAGACCTTAATTCCTAGAATAAAGGATGCTTCACCTAGGTCTTTCATGGAGATTCCTTGGACAACCACATCTTGACTGATGTCAACATGGGAATATCATTCCCAATAAGGAGGATGTCATCCACGTACAATACGAGGAAGACAACAGCGCTCCCACTGACCCTTTTGAAAACACATGGTTCCTCTTCATTTTTGATGAAACCAAACTTTTTGATCACATCATTGAAACGAGTGTTCCAGCTCCGAGATGCTTGCTTAAGTCCATATATGGACCTTTGCAGCTTGCAAACCTTGTGATCAGTATCACTGGATGTGAAACCTAGCGGCTGTTCCATATAGATATCTTCCTCAAGATATCCATTTAGGAATGCCGTTTTCACGTCCATTTGCCATATTTCATAATCGAAATAGGCTGCAACAGCAAGCAATGTGCGGATGGATTTTAGCATAGCTACTGGGGAAAAGGTATCCTGATAGTCAATGCCTTCGCGTTGACTATAACCTTTTGCCACCAATCTCTAGCCTTGAATGTCTCCACATTCCCATCTGCACCAATCTTTCTCTTGAAGATCCATTTACACCCAATAGGTACTATACCTTCTGGTGGATCTACCAAGGTCCAGACTTGGTTTGAGTGCATCGAGTCAATTTCTGACTGCATTGCCTCTAAGCCATTTCTCGGAGTCGATATCTGATATCGCCTCATTGTAGGTTTTGGGATCATCACCATGAGCACCATTACCTACGAGGAACATTTCCTCTACATCCTCTGAAATAATACCTAAGTATCTTTCAGGGGGACGGGAAACTCTTTCCGATCTACGAGGTGGAGGAGGTAGTGTTCTTATTGGCTCAACCTGATTTGGTTCCACTTGGTCCTTAGCTCGTTCTGCTTGTGAGACTTTCTCATCAAGCTTGATCTATTTTTCAATGCCGCTATCTTGAATAAACTATTTTTCAAGAAAGATGGCATGTCGACTCACAATCACATTGTGGTCTTCTGGAATGTAGAAATAGTATCCTAATGACTCTTTAGGATATCCTATGAATCGAGCTCTGAAAGGACCTAAACTCTAACTTGTCCGCTTGTTGTCTTTTGACATGAGCCGGACAACCCCAAATTCTGAGATGACTCAGACTTGGTTTCTTACCGTGCCATATCTCATACGGTGTGGTAGGAACGGTTTTAGAGGGAACCCTATTCAGTAGATAGATTGAAGTTAACAATGAGTGTCCCCAAAGAAAATCAGGGAGGTCTGTGAAGCTCATCATGGATCGAACCATATCCAATAGAGTCCGATTTCTCCGTTCTGAAACCCCGTTGAGTTGAGGTGTTCCTGGTGGAGTCCATTGAGAGACTATGCCATTTTCCTTGAAGATAGTCTAGGAATTCCCGGCTAAGGTATTCACCTCCTCGATCTGATCGAAGAACCTTAATGGGTTTTCCAGTTTGTTTTTTCTACTTCATGTCTGAATTCTTTGAACTTTTCAAAGGCTTCAGACTTGTGTCTCATAAGATACACATACCCATACCTAGACAGATCATCGGTAAAGGTAATGAAGTAGACAAAATTGCCTCTAGCCGGCACATCAAATGGGCCGCACACATCAGTATGTACTAGGGCAAGGAGATCTGTGGCCCTCTCCCCATGTCCAACAAAAGGGAGTTTAGTCATTTTGCCTTGAAGACAAGAATTCACAAGTTGGATATGACTCAAAAGTCAATGGACTCAATAGCCCATTTTTCTCCAATTTGTTGAATCCTATCTTCTGCTATATGACCTAATCTCAGGTGCCATAGATATCTGTCGTTTGGACTATCCCTAGGTCGTTTGGCATTCACGTTTTGCTCGATAGTTAGAAATAGGTACATCAATATGTAGCTGATAAAGACCATTAATAAGGAAACCATTTGCAATTTTATTTCTTTCATAAAGAATGTTACAATGGTCCTTAAAGAAGGTGATCACATAACCTTCTTGTGCTAAGCATGAAACAGAAATCAAATTCCTGCTAGCTGCAGGCACATAATAACAGTCTTTCAAAACTAAGTCTAAACCAGATGGTAATCGAAGAGGGTATGTTCCCACGGCTACTGCAGCAACTCTTGCTCCATTACCGATGCGTAGGATCATGTCTCCATCCCTCAGCCTCCTGCTATCCTCAAGACCCTGCATAGAAGTGCACAGATGAGCACTAGAACCAGAGTCAAGCACCCAACTGGATGCAGAAGAAACCGTAAGGTTAGACTCAATAACGAGCATACCTCCAGAAGGACCTTCCTTCTTGTTCTTCAGGGTGGCCAGGTAAGTAGGGCAGTTCCGCTTCCAATGGCCGTCGCTGTTGCAATGGAAACACTTTCCTTTGCCATCGGCCTTTTTCTTCGGTTCTGCCTTCTTCTTCTTTGATCCTTCCACCTTTTGCTTTTTCACAGACTTCTTTTTCTTTCCATAAGACTTTCTTTTGGAAGAAGTCCGTTCCATAGCAAGAACTGAGCCTTTAGAACCTTTCATAGAAAGCTCAGCGGTAACCAGCATATTCATTAACTCGGCCAAGGAATTCTTGAAGTTTATGCATGTGGTAATTCATGATGAATTGCCCATATGCATCAGTCAAGGATTGCAGAATAATATCGTTCTGCAGGTCCAAGTCCAACTTCACACCGAGCTTCTCAAGCTCTTCCATGTCCTTGATCATTGTCAGACAGTGATCTTGGACTGACTGCCCATCACGCATCTTAGCCTTAAAAAGTCATTTTGTGACTTGATATTTGGCTGCGCGACTCTGTTCACCAAACATCTCCTGCAGGTGAGCCAACATTTGGCGAGCAGTCCCGATATCCTTCATGTTGGCGCTGGAGCTCATCAGACATCGAGCCCAACATGTAATATCTGGCCTTATTATCTTCGTCAATCCATTTTTCCAGAGACGCTCTCTGTTCAACAGATGGACGGGCTGGTAATGGTGGGAGGGTCCTGGTCCAAAACATGGGTTAACTTCTCGGAACCCAAAACAATTTTGTAGTTCCTGAGCCAATCTTTATAATTGGGTCCAGTCAGTCTATGTGTGTCCAGGATACGTGCCAATGGGTTGGACGCAGACATATTTTCCTGTAGAGAGTCAAAGATTCTAGTTAGATACTGTAATTTTGACTTGACCAATTTATTTAGGGATTTTATTTTTAAACAAATTAGCTCCCACTATTTTCTCGGATCCCTACACTCCCTCTGTAGAGATGCGAAAATCTCCACGATTAATGATTTCTAGTGGGTGGTGCGGTCTCACCAACTGACTCATCACCTCACCTAACAGTTATTGGTGATGGGTTAGCCAATGAGTGAACAACTCTTGTTCAATGATTCTCTAATCATGGTGCACCCAAACTTGGTCTCTAATTCATGAATCTCACCGTATCCGGAATATTGATCCACTCCTTAGTTAAGTCAGACCCACCATTTGCATAGACTGGGTTCCTAATTGAGTCTCTCACCGTATCCGAAATATTGAGCCCAACTCATCCTCCAGCCCATAGCATCCAATGCCTAATAGACATGGTTGCGTCTTCCCGGTGCAACTGAGCCACTGTATCCAGCCGAGAACAATCAACCCCGGGAAGGGCCCGCACATCTACAATGGTGGAAGACCTCAGACTTAATCTTTTCTTAGGGAGAATTGATTCAGGTCTCATTAAACTAGACTTGGCTTAGTCATAACAATTATGACTAACCTAGTGGCATGGGTTAGCTCGGATTATTGACCACCTCAGATCAGAACTGTGTCAACAGATATGGCCAGGTAAGTGAGACCGGTGGAAGGAATATGCCATTAACTCGTACAAGAACGCATTCAGGTCGAGTAGCTTCCAATTAAAAACCAGTCGGTCGTCTGTGCCAAACTTACCTTAGACACCAAATTGTTGAGTCAGAACCAATTGGGTTAGCCTACAATCCAGACTCTAACCTCTGAGCCTAATTAGGTCTTGCTTGATCGTGACTCGATCTTGACCCAGACTTAATCCTATTAGGCTGGTCAATTTAAGCATTGTTGATCCCATCTAACCAACTCTTGATTCGGTTTGATCAACCGCTTAGACCTAATTGAGCTACCCAAGCCCGAACCCAGTATTATGAATATGTCTTAGATCTGAAAATTCTCAATTTTAGACCTAATTAATATTCCATAAACTTAATTCTTAATTAAGTAGGGTTCATAAACAAAATATGCACAATAAATCCTAGGGTTTCAGGATCTAGGGTTTTGCAGAAAGTAAGTTTTGGGTTTCTGATTAAGGACGAACACGCAGCACCCCTACACATCATAAGAACACCCCATCGAATGGGAAGAGAGGGCCTTTAAACCCTTCTTCGTTCTTATGACCGGACGGCCAAGAGGAACGCCTTAATCAGGAACATTCAATACTACAAAACAATATCAGATCTATATCATATATCTCATATATAAAGTAGATCTAATCATGGCATATTTTGCATACATCTCATGTATCAAATCATGCATATTTTCAGATCTAAATTATCTCATAATAATCTAAAAAATTAGATTTAAATTGATCTAATCAAAATAAATTCTAATCTAGATAATTATGTAGAACTATTCTACAACTAGTCTAGACATGCATCAATCATATCTCATATGATATTTAAAAATTAAATAATTTTTATTTGCTATTTTTCAGATGTTATTATAACACTTATAATATCAAAAAATAGTAAATAAAAAGATCTAAAATATGATTTAATCAGATTAAATCAAAAACATGCAAGAACTATTCTATAGAACTATTCTATTCTAGAACTAGTCATGCATATCTTCTAATCTTAGATCCAAATCATTTAATTTTAATTTTTTCTGATTTCAGATCTGATCACATCTCATGTGACATCTGAAATCAATTTATTTTCTAATTAAAATAAATTTAAAATCAGATCTAAACAATTTAGAACCATGGCTCTGATACCAGTTGAAGGGAAATCCTGATTTCCCGGTCCAGGTTCGTTCAGATCTGATCAGATCAAGAGATATATTTCAAAACTTTTTCTCTTGATCCCAATCAGATCTTGATATGTTTTTTAGATCTGATTCTTATTATTTTAATAAAATAAAATTAAAAAGATAAATTAAATCAAATTTAATTTACCTGATTTGGGTAATCCTATTACCCTGTTGATGATCCTGTTTGCAGCGGAAGGTTCTGGATCTTAGCCACGCAAGCGCCTGGCCTCTACCGGTATCCACTCGGGTTGGATCTGGAGATCCTCTTCTTCTCTATCACACCTCCAAAAATCAGATCTGGATCTGATCTGGAGGATCTTCAAAACTCTTTTGAAGATCTGAGCAGTCGTCCTTTGCAGCAGCGCAGCCTTCTTGCTTTTTGATCGCCTTTCCTTTGATCTGAATCGCACCAACCAAGGTCCAAAACTCCTTTTGGACGTGGAGAGCAAGGGGAGAAGAGACTATGGCATGGAGAAGGAGGGGAGAGGCAGCCTTGGGGCGTGGGGTTGATCTCATCATCATTCTTATTCATACAATCTGAGTTGGGCGCAGGGTCTTATTTATAGACTAAGCTTGTGATCCAACTCCTCTTCTTCCCAACCAATCACAACCCTTTGTGAAATCAGATCTAAATCTGATTGGTGGGAATAGAGACCCCTGGATTCCTCCTTAGAGGGCGCCTAAGACCAGTCAAAGTTGGATTCTTAGAAGAACTCTAATTGGAATCCAAAAAGGGAGATGGAGTCCTTGTCCAACAAGGACTCCTAGGCGCCTCCAACTTGGGCACACGCCTAGGGTGGCGTGCGCCCTTCTCCTTGCCAGGTTCTGGCAGGGGGACAGGCCCCCACCAGCTCTCCAATAGGTGCATGACATGTGGTCAAAAGTCAAAGTCAAAGTGTCAATGGTCAACGTTTGACCAGTCAAAGGTAGACTTTTGACCAAAGTCAAAGAACAAGAAATGGCAGGTGACCAAAAATGGCAGGTAATGTCTTACAAATAAGACAACCTTTTCTGACTTGGACAACCTCCAGTCAGACCATATGAAGGCCTCTGATTGAGCACAAACTCCTTTGGCTCAGACAGGACAACTTATTTATGATAGTAAAAGAAGAACGTTAGGTTCAATCGAGTGCTAGCACGATTTCCTTGAACCTAATTGAATCTCATTCAGATCAATTGAACTAGATCAGTTCAATTGATGATCACCAGATTCAAACCCTTGTTTGTGTGACCCAGTTAGGTTCAGTTCTGTATGGTAATGGGATATGTCATGATCTCTATCATCGACATCATCGAAACTCCTTTCGATGGATCAGAACTCTTCTGATTCGAACAGCTAGAATGATCGATCATCTAAATCATTCTAATTGCTCCCAAAATCCACCAGTGACACCTAGCAGTATATGGTGGCAACCCATCAGAGCTGAATGCGAACCTCTTGGTGCAGCTACCTGTGTGATTCAGTTCTTCTATCTTGAGCCCCGATCAGATTAGGGTTAAGGTGAACTCGTCAAACCCTAGTCTCTGTCATATGATGTAATCATTCGATTCGAGTCCAATGTGAAAATCTAAATAGAAACTCTTTCTATTATTTCACTCTACCATGGCCATGGATTTCTGGACTTGATTCTCATGATCATCATAGGGCTGCTCCTCTACCACCGAGGTAGATAGATTCCATCTTGATGCAATCCAGTTCCTACAATGAACATGCTCATAGCCAACATACACCTCAGGGTTCCATATGGCTAGGAGACCGAGTAATGGTGTAGTCAAACTATAACACCCTCAAGGTGAACTGCCGATGCATCTCAGGTCAAAGAACCAGACACACTACTGCAGCATCGAGTCAGTCATTGACGAGAAGGTAGACTCCCTAATGACTACTCGAGGTGGTCACGCTCAGTGCCCTCGTTCTCTAACGAGTACCTGTACTCTCGCTCCGGTGTCTCCACACCGTAGACTCAAGACTCATCTACTAAAGAGAAGCGATTGTACACCAACCTTCCGGATCAATCACCATCCTCGTGATGATCCTATGGTCGGGAGCAATTTATGAGTTAATAATGATTATTCATGTCTTAAATTTTCAACTCTTGAAAATATGAATTATCATTACCATTAACTCAAAGGATGTATCACAGACACTAAATACACATATGTGATAGAAAATAACCCATTTTTTGATTTTAGTCAAAATTATAATTTTGCCCCTAGAAGTGTATTACAAGTGTCAGCCAATTCTGGCTTCTAGGGCACATAT